>CAUOPZ010000407.1:27500-32500 GCA_963457665.1 Thysanoteuthis rhombus
TCTTTAGTTTTTGTTTTAGCAAAATGGCTTTATCAAATGTAATTGATGTCACTTCTTACTTCAAAAATTACATTAAATATAAAAACTTCATTTGATTTCTGTGTAAAATTTTCTTTTCCCATTTGATCATTTTTTCGTAACTTTTTTTAAAGATAATTCCATCAGGAGAAACTTCTTTTTGAAACGTGGTTCTTGGGGAAATAATTTTTTGAGGTTGAGTTTTTAATTGTATTTAAAAAAGTTTTTGAAGTATTTTTCTTCAATTAATTGTTAAAAATCTTACAGATTTTTTTATATATTTAAAAATTGGTTTTTGGAGCAAACATTTTAATTTTTTAAAAATACTTTGAATTCTATTTTAAATATGAAATCTTTTGTAATTCATATCTATTCAAAAAGTCATTTTTTTAGTAAGATTTTAGAAATAAAAACTGCTTTTCAGAAACAAGGAATCGTTTGAAAAATCAGTTCAAATTTTAAAAATACAATTTGCGAATGCATTGTTATCTTATATCTAATTATATAAAACTCAATTCTGGTTTTTTGTCACACTTTTAGTTTTTTCTATGTTCTTTTTCATGTGGGCATCAGCTTTGGGTTTTTTCTGAATAAGAAATCAAATGGAAAAAAGAATTTTTTTAAATTTTGTATCTAATTTTTGGAAAACTTTGATTACAAAAGTACTTTCTATACTTTAAAAAAAGATTATTGTTCTTAAAAATGAAAGTAAAATGAAAATCAACAATAAGATGGAGAAAAAAATACTTATAAAATGATAGTAATAATAATGCCGGTATTGTTTATGCTAATACATTTTTTTGTATATTAAGAAAGGAAAGTGAATATATAAGTCTGTATATAAATTTAAATTGCTATTTATATATTTTTTCTTTTTTAACATTATCCTTTTAATTATATTCATTGAAGATGTGCTTGGCTTCTATACTTCTCATCTAGGTAATTCTTTGAAACAATAGAATATTTTGCCTATGATATAATCTGCCTCCAAAAAAAAGCTCCAATCATTCTTAACCAAGTAAACTGTTGATCATAACAATTTTTTTTCAAACTGTTATTTTTCAAGTATTTCTCCTTTTTCTTGATTTGAAAAATCTCATGATACTTGATGTTTCAATATATATATATCCAAAATTAAGATCTGTAAATATCAATTACTTTATAATTTGCTATTAAAATCATAGATGAGCCTTATAAAATGCATTATATATTTGAATCCTTTTATGGCAATAGCAAAAAAAAAAAATGTCTTACAGAAGCCAAAAAGTGTTTTTACATGAATCTGCTGTTCTTCCATCTTTTTTCAAGGGTATGTAACTACCCTTCTATCAGGTATTGAAATATTTTTTTTTTTTTTGGCAACAGTTGTTTCTGACTGTCATATTGGTAAAAGAGATAGTAGAAAAAAGAATGATTTAAAGGAGCTGTGATGCTGAATAAAAACAATTTTTCATGGAATTTTTGGACAGTCCTCCTTTGCTCAGAATATGAATGAGATACGAGAGGTGAAATAAAACCTTACTGGGTGTTTACAAAAGCAGAGATATGTGGGGGGAATGTTAAAACTTGACAGGACAGAAAAATTGAAATATTTAACTTCTGAATGTCTAGAAAAAAATGTTTTGTTAATTAATTTCCCTCCCTATTATTTTTATATTTTCATTTTGAATTCTATCTACATTTATTTATTTACATATTCTTCTTATGAAAAAAAAAATACTGTCCAAAAATGTATTTATGCATATATTTTGCTATTGTATGTATTGTTTACTCTATTGCATTTTTTCTATTTAATTTCTCCTCAAGGTGACAGTAAGATTTCATTACCATCAAATGAATAGTTTTTTAAGATTACAACATTAGTTTTGTTAGGAGATATCTTACCTTTCCCCACAAATACTGAGCAGCATTACAGGTGTACAATCAAAAATTTTATCTACGTTTAGTATGCTGGCAAAAAAAAATAATCACATGATTTGTGAAAGGTCAGAGGTCACCTATCAAAATGAAGTATTTAAAATTGTCCCAAGGAAGTGAGTAGATTAGTTGACCCAGAAGTAGCTTAGATCTTGAAACTTTTTTCTTGAAAACACAGACAATTATCAAATAATTTCCATTTTTCCACTCTATTTTGCTCTAAATTTTTAATAATGCTTTTGTACATAACAATGTTTCTTATGTAAATGGTCATCTAATACTTATATTAACAACTATTTTTAATGAAATATTATCTTATTCACTTTAGCCTTTTATTTCCTTTTTTTCAAAGATTGTACAACTAGTATTAATCTACTGAAAATACCGAATAAAAATACATGAAGTATATCTTTTGAAATTGTTTCAGAACAGTTTTTTTAGGCTGGAGATTTTATGCTTGGAACCTGTGGAACTGCTGTTTCCTTCCATTATTATTTTGCACATGGAATCCTTGAATCCACAGTTAAGTCTTTGCTCTTGCCGAATATTTCCATTTTTTAGTCCACAACAATTCTTTTTACAAAATTTTTATTTATCTTTTTTGATTCCCTTTGCGAAGTTTTTAATTTTTTGAATGAATCTCCGGATGAAAAATAATTTTTTTTTTTTTCAAAATGCAATTTCTGTGATGGTTTGATTTTGTGGTTCAGAGGGAATAATACAGTATTTTGGGGTGGATAAAAAGTACTATAAGTTAATAAAAACATATTTTTAGGCTCCAACGTTTGATTGCATACTTTTGAATTGTATTGCTTTCTGATAACTTCTGCCAAAATCAAATTTGATATGACCTGTTTCCAGATTTTTCTCATGTAATATTGCTAGCTTATAAGTCAGCTCATTAGATTTTATTTTTTATATGTTCTATACTTAAATGTAATAAATTTTCTAGTGTTTTTCAAAGATGCTGTGTTTACCGTGAAAAATTTGGATTTGTAAATTTTTATCAGTAAACAAATTGAAAATATTTAATTAGCAGTGGAACTTGAAATTATGCGTTGCCTATTTTTCCTCACTCAATCCAAAAATATCCGACTCATATCTTAAAATAAGGTAATGGTAAGATTACATCGATACGAGAGCATTTCTATCTAATGGAATATGAAATGTATACAATTTAAAATTTTTTTTATCAAGATATAAATGCTATTTTTGAAGTGAGTGGAGCAAGTTTATGTCTCTTGAGTAGGACCTTACAACTTTTCAAAATTGATTATGTATTTCTCCTTGTGAAAACTTTTATTAAGAATATATAGTTTTATATGTGAACTTTTAGTGGGACAAATATTTTTGTTTTTGTTCTCAAAAGTAAATTATGGTATTTACAACTATGGAATAAATTGATACAGTTCCACTAGATATTTTAAATATTTGATGAAGTAAAAATCAATTGAAGTATTTGGGTTGGGTAAGGTCAAAATGACTTCTGAGTTTATACAGTCAGGGAATTTCCTCATTATAGAGTGCATACAATAAAATCCCTGCTTATAAGTCAACCTCTAAATTCATGTAACTCAGTCCCCTATGGTGGTAAAACACATACCAAACAGTCTAATTGCAACAAATTCATGTTCAATAAACTTGACACATTTTTATTTACTATTTATTATACATAAATATAACTTGCTGAAAACAGTATGTATTATAGTGTCCATTTATTTGTACAGCATTTTCATCATTTTACTGTAACCACTCTGGTGAATAATTCATCAAATATGAATTTCAGTTGGGAATATTTATGGTGGTGTGTTGGAGATAGAAATGGCAGTAAATACTGAATTTTTATACAGGTTGTTCTACTTGATTCTTATATTCCTATTTCTTTTTTATTCAGCTTAAACAATGGACTCATCATTTGAAGAGAGATTTTAAAGCTCGAAATTTCAACTAGTAACAATTTATGGGTGTTAGGTTTGCTTTTTTTTTTCAATTGTTCTTCTAAGTTTTGTTGAAGTTTGAGAATTTCTAAGCTTCATAAGGTGATAATATGCACTATTTTATTACTTAATAAAGATTGTAATAAGTACCAATTAATTTATCAATATCTTTGTTGATCATTAACTTGAATATGGCACATCTATTTATTCAGATTAGTTATTCAAAGTGCTGTGAATTAGGATCAACTAGCTACAGGAGACAATTGTAAAATTTTCATGTTTGATAATGTTTGCTACTGAATCATTGTTACACAAATTTCTTTTGCTGAAAAAGTTTTCTTTTAAAATAGAAATGATTTATATTTAGTCATATATATATATATATATATATATATATATATATATATATATATATATATATAGTCATTTATATATATATATATAATATATACATAATATATATAATATATATACATATATATATATATATATAATATATACATATATATATATATATATATATATATATATATATATATATATATATATATATATATAAGAAAGTAGATTCGCTACACAAATACATTTGTTTTTTGCTCTGTTTGGGCCTCTTCAGGTAAATTCAGAAACATAAACATGTCTGTGTAGTGAATCTACTTTCTACTATATTTCCACCTCTACTCTAAACCAACTTACTATTTAAAGTTGAATGTATCAAACACTTAATAAAATAAAGCCATCATTATCAGACATTGTTCTATATTATATTACATTTTGTTATATTGCCAACCTGATTTATATATTGTGTACAGAGAGAGCAAATAAGAACAAAACAATAATTAAGGATCAAATCAATTTTGTTAGAGAAATGAGCCTGGCTACTGCAGGATTAAACTCCACTCCTTCTGTTCTAACTATAGATGATTGCAACTTTTCTATAATATGTTAAAAATTATGAAATGTTCTTTAGTATACATATATTTGTTTACTAGAATGATAGTCTTTACATATCTGTATCATAAATGTTGTTGATACATAAGACTAATTAGTTTGGTAGGAGAGTTAGCTACCATTTACCTTGTCATGATTTGAAATCATGGTAGGGAAATATTAATTCGATAAATGAAC
>CAUOPZ010000408.1:0-14306 GCA_963457665.1 Thysanoteuthis rhombus
CGCTATTGGTCGAGAAGGCACTTCCATAAGGGAGCCATCAAAAATGGTCTTTTGAATGTCATTTTTACCTATCGATTTTATGGCTTTTTCTGGCGTAGTTTGACGTGCTGATTGCAACGGTACCATTGGATCGGGTGGATTTGATGTATTTTTCGACTCAGCCCAATTTGATGGAAAAAGCCGCTATTGGTCGAGAAGGCACTTCCATAAGGGAGCCATCAAAAATGGTCTTTTGAATGTCATTTTTACCTATCGATTTTATGGCTTTTTCTGGCGTAGTTTGACGTGCTGATTGCAACGGTACCATTGGATCGGGTGGATTTGATGTATTTTTCGACTCAGCCCAATTTGATGGAAAAAGCCGCTATTGGTCGAGAAGGCACTTCCATAAGGGAGCCATCAAAAATGGTCTTTTGAATGTCATTTTTACCTATCGATTTTATGGCTTTTTCTGGCGTAGTTTGACGTGCTGATTGCAACGGTACCATTGGATCGGGTGGATTTGATGTATTTTTCGACTCAGCCCAATTTGATGGAAAAAGCCGCTATTGGTCGAGAAGGCACTTCCATAAGGGAGCCATCAAAAATGGTCTTTTGAATGTCATTTTTACCTATCGATTTTATGGCTTTTTCTGGCGTAGTTTGACGTGCTGATTGCAACGGTACCATTGGATCGGGTGGATTTGATGTATTTTTCGACTCAGCCCAATTTGATGGAAAAAGCCGCTATTGGTCGAGAAGGCACTTCCATAAGGGAGCCATCAAAAATGGTCTTTTGAATGTCATTTTTACCTATCGATTTTATGGCTTTTTCTGGCGTAGTTTGACGTGCTGATTGCAACGGTACCATTGGATCGGGTGGATTTGATGTATTTTTCGACTCAGCCCAATTTGATGGAAAAAGCCGCTATTGGTCGAGAAGGCACTTCCATAAGGGAGCCATCAAAAATGGTCTTTTGAATGTCATTTTTACCTATCGATTTTATGGCTTTTTCTGGCGTAGTTTGACGTGCTGATTGCAACGGTACCATTGGATCGGGTGGATTTGATGTATTTTTCGACTCAGCCCAATTTGATGGAAAAAGCCGCTATTGGTCGAGAAGGCACTTCCATAAGGGAGCCATCAAAAATGGTCTTTTGAATGTCATTTTTACCTATCGATTTTATGGCTTTTTCTGGCGTAGTTTGACGTGCTGATTGCAACGGTACCATTGGATCGGGTGGATTTGATGTATTTTTCGACTCAGCCCAATTTGATGGAAAAAGCCGCTATTGGTCGAGAAGGCACTTCCATAAGGGAGCCATCAAAAATGGTCTTTTGAATGTCATTTTTACCTATCGATTTTATGGCTTTTTCTGGCGTAGTTTGACGTGCTGCTTGCAACGGTACCATTGGATCGGGTGGATTTGATGTATTTTTCGACTCAGCCCAATTTGATGGAAAAAGCCGCTATTGGTCGAGAAGGCACTTCCATAAGGGAGCCATCAAAAATGGTCTTTTGAATGTCATTTTTACCTATCGATTTTATGGCTTTTTCTGGCGTAGTTTGACGTGCTGATTGCAACGGTACCATTGGATCGGGTGGATTTGATGTATTTTTCGACTCAGCCCAATTTGATGGAAAAAGCCGCTATTGGTCGAGAAGGCACTTCCATAAGGGAGCCATCAAAAATGGTCTTTTGAATGTCATTTTTACCTATCGATTTTATGGCTTTTTCTGGCGTAGTTTGACGTGCTGATTGCAACGGTACCATTGGATCGGGTGGATTTGATGTATTTTTCGACTCAGCCCAATTTGATGGAAAAAGCCGCTATTGGTCGAGAAGGCACTTCCATAAGGGAGCCATCAAAAATGGTCTTTTGAATGTCATTTTTACCTATCGATTTTATGGCTTTTTCTGGCGTAGTTTGACGTGCTGATTGCAACGGTACCATTGGATCGGGTGGATTTGATGTATTTTTCGACTCAGCCCAATTTGATGGAAAAAGCCGCTATTGGTCGAGAAGGCACTTCCATAAGGGAGCCATCAAAAATGGTCTTTTGAATGTCATTTTTACCTATCGATTTTATGGCTTTTTCTGGCGTAGTTTGACGTGCTGATTGCAACGGTACCATTGGATCGGGTGGATTTGATGTATTTTTCGACTCAGCCCAATTTGATGGAAAAAGCCGCTATTGGTCGAGAAGGCACTTCCATAAGGGAGCCATCAAAAATGGTCTTTTGAATGTCATTTTTACCTATCGATTTTATGGCTTTTTCTGGCGTAGTTTGACGTGCTGATTGCAACGGTACCATTGGATCGGGTGGATTTGATGTATTTTTCGACTCAGCCCAATTTGATGGAAAAAGCCGCTATTGGTCGAGAAGGCACTTCCATAAGGGAGCCATCAAAAATGGTCTTTTGAATGTCATTTTTACCTATCGATTTTATGGCTTTTTCTGGCGTAGTTTGACGTGCTGATTGCAACGGTACCATTGGATCGGGTGGATTTGATGTATTTTTCGACTCAGCCCAATTTGATGGAAAAAGCCGCTATTGGTCGAGAAGGCACTTCCATAAGGGAGCCATCAAAAATGGTCTTTTGAATGTCATTTTTACCTATCGATTTTATGGCTTTTTCTGGCGTAGTTTGACGTGCTGATTGCAACGGTACCATTGGATCGGGTGGATTTGATGTATTTTTCGACTCAGCCCAATTTGATGGAAAAAGCCGCTATTGGTCGAGAAGGCACTTCCATAAGGGAGCCATCAAAAATGGTCTTTTGAATGTCATTTTTACCTATCGATTTTATGGCTTTTTCTGGCGTAGTTTGACGTGCTGATTGCAACGGTACCATTGGATCGGGTGGATTTGATGTATTTTTCGACTCAGCCCAATTTGATGGAAAAAGCCGCTATTGGTCGAGAAGGCACTTCCATAAGGGAGCCATCAAAAATGGTCTTTTGAATGTCATTTTTACCTATCGATTTTATGGCTTTTTCTGGCGTAGTTTGACGTGCTGATTGCAACGGTACCATTGGATCGGGTGGATTTGATGTATTTTTCGACTCAGCCCAATTTGATGGAAAAAGCCGCTATTGGTCGAGAAGGCACTTCCATAAGGGAGCCATCAAAAATGGTCTTTTGAATGTCATTTTTACCTATCGATTTTATGGCTTTTTCTGGCGTAGTTTGACGTGCTGATTGCAACGGTACCATTGGATCGGGTGGATTTGATGTATTTTTCGACTCAGCCCAATTTGATGGAAAAAGCCGCTATTGGTCGAGAAGGCACTTCCATAAGGGAGCCATCAAAAATGGTCTTTTGAATGTCATTTTTACCTATCGATTTTATGGCTTTTTCTGGCGTAGTTTGACGTGCTGATTGCAACGGTACCATTGGATCGGGTGGATTTGATGTATTTTTCGACTCAGCCCAATTTGATGGAAAAAGCCGCTATTGGTCGAGAAGGCACTTCCATAAGGGAGCCATCAAAAATGGTCTTTTGAATGTCATTTTTACCTATCGATTTTATGGCTTTTTCTGGCGTAGTTTGACGTGCTGATTGCAACGGTACCATTGGATCGGGTGGATTTGATGTATTTTTCGACTCAGCCCAATTTGATGGAAAAAGCCGCTATTGGTCGAGAAGGCACTTCCATAAGGGAGCCATCAAAAATGGTCTTTTGAATGTCATTTTTACCTATCGATTTTATGGCTTTTTCTGGCGTAGTTTGACGTGCTGATTGCAACGGTACCATTGGATCGGGTGGATTTGATGTATTTTTCGACTCAGCCCAATTTGATGGAAAAAGCCGCTATTGGTCGAGAAGGCACTTCCATAAGGGAGCCATCAAAAATGGTCTTTTGAATGTCATTTTTACCTATCGATTTTATGGCTTTTTCTGGCGTAGTTTGACGTGCTGATTGCAACGGTACCATTGGATCGGGTGGATTTGATGTATTTTTCGACTCAGCCCAATTTGATGGAAAAAGCCGCTATTGGTCGAGAAGGCACTTCCATAAGGGAGCCATCAAAAATGGTCTTTTGAATGTCATTTTTACCTATCGATTTTATGGCTTTTTCTGGCGTAGTTTGACGTGCTGATTGCAACGGTACCATTGGATCGGGTGGATTTGATGTATTTTTCGACTCAGCCCAATTTGATGGAAAAAGCCGCTATTGGTCGAGAAGGCACTTCCATAAGGGAGCCATCAAAAATGGTCTTTTGAATGTCATTTTTACCTATCGATTTTATGGCTTTTTCTGGCGTAGTTTGACGTGCTGATTGCAACGGTACCATTGGATCGGGTGGATTTGATGTATTTTTCGACTCAGCCCAATTTGATGGAAAAAGCCGCTATTGGTCGAGAAGGCACTTCCATAAGGGAGCCATCAAAAATGGTCTTTTGAATGTCATTTTTACCTATCGATTTTATGGCTTTTTCTGGCGTAGTTTGACGTGCTGATTGCAACGGTACCATTGGATCGGGTGGATTTGATGTATTTTTCGACTCAGCCCAATTTGATGGAAAAAGCCGCTATTGGTCGAGAAGGCACTTCCATAAGGGAGCCATCAAAAATGGTCTTTTGAATGTCATTTTTACCTATCGATTTTATGGCTTTTTCTGGCGTAGTTTGACGTGCTGATTGCAACGGTACCATTGGATCGGGTGGATTTGATGTATTTTTCGACTCAGCCCAATTTGATGGAAAAAGCCGCTATTGGTCGAGAAGGCACTTCCATAAGGGAGCCATCAAAAATGGTCTTTTGAATGTCATTTTTACCTATCGATTTTATGGCTTTTTCTGGCGTAGTTTGACGTGCTGATTGCAACGGTACCATTGGATCGGGTGGATTTGATGTATTTTTCGACTCAGCCCAATTTGATGGAAAAAGCCGCTATTGGTCGAGAAGGCACTTCCATAAGGGAGCCATCAAAAATGGTCTTTTGAATGTCATTTTTACCTATCGATTTTATGGCTTTTTCTGGCGTAGTTTGACGTGCTGATTGCAACGGTACCATTGGATCGGGTGGATTTGATGTATTTTTCGACTCAGCCCAATTTGATGGAAAAAGCCGCTATTGGTCGAGAAGGCACTTCCATAAGGGAGCCATCAAAAATGGTCTTTTGAATGTCATTTTTACCTATCGATTTTATGGCTTTTTCTGGCGTAGTTTGACGTGCTGATTGCAACGGTACCATTGGATCGGGTGGATTTGATGTATTTTTCGACTCAGCCCAATTTGATGGAAAAAGCCGCTATTGGTCGAGAAGGCACTTCCATAAGGGAGCCATCAAAAATGGTCTTTTGAATGTCATTTTTACCTATCGATTTTATGGCTTTTTCTGGCGTAGTTTGACGTGCTGATTGCAACGGTACCATTGGATCGGGTGGATTTGATGTATTTTTCGACTCAGCCCAATTTGATGGAAAAAGCCGCTATTGGTCGAGAAGGCACTTCCATAAGGGAGCCATCAAAAATGGTCTTTTGAATGTCATTTTTACCTATCGATTTTATGGCTTTTTCTGGCGTAGTTTGACGTGCTGATTGCAACGGTACCATTGGATCGGGTGGATTTGATGTATTTTTCGACTCAGCCCAATTTGATGGAAAAAGCCGCTATTGGTCGAGAAGGCACTTCCATAAGGGAGCCATCAAAAATGGTCTTTTGAATGTCATTTTTACCTATCGATTTTATGGCTTTTTCTGGCGTAGTTTGACGTGCTGATTGCAACGGTACCATTGGATCGGGTGGATTTGATGTATTTTTCGACTCAGCCCAATTTGATGGAAAAAGCCGCTATTGGTCGAGAAGGCACTTCCATAAGGGAGCCATCAAAAATGGTCTTTTGAATGTCATTTTTACCTATCGATTTTATGGCTTTTTCTGGCGTAGTTTGACGTGCTGATTGCAACGGTACCATTGGATCGGGTGGATTTGATGTATTTTTCGACTCAGCCCAATTTGATGGAAAAAGCCGCTATTGGTCGAGAAGGCACTTCCATAAGGGAGCCATCAAAAATGGTCTTTTGAATGTCATTTTTACCTATCGATTTTATGGCTTTTTCTGGCGTAGTTTGACGTGCTGATTGCAACGGTACCATTGGATCGGGTGGATTTGATGTATTTTTCGACTCAGCCCAATTTGATGGAAAAAGCCGCTATTGGTCGAGAAGGCACTTCCATAAGGGAGCCATCAAAAATGGTCTTTTGAATGTCATTTTTACCTATCGATTTTATGGCTTTTTCTGGCGTAGTTTGACGTGCTGATTGCAACGGTACCATTGGATCGGGTGGATTTGATGTATTTTTCGACTCAGCCCAATTTGATGGAAAAAGCCGCTATTGGTCGAGAAGGCACTTCCATAAGGGAGCCATCAAAAATGGTCTTTTGAATGTCATTTTTACCTATCGATTTTATGGCTTTTTCTGGCGTAGTTTGACGTGCTGATTGCAACGGTACCATTGGATCGGGTGGATTTGATGTATTTTTCGACTCAGCCCAATTTGATGGAAAAAGCCGCTATTGGTCGAGAAGGCACTTCCATAAGGGAGCCATCAAAAATGGTCTTTTGAATGTCATTTTTACCTATCGATTTTATGGCTTTTTCTGGCGTAGTTTGACGTGCTGATTGCAACGGTACCATTGGATCGGGTGGATTTGATGTATTTTTCGACTCAGCCCAATTTGATGGAAAAAGCCGCTATTGGTCGAGAAGGCACTTCCATAAGGGAGCCATCAAAAATGGTCTTTTGAATGTCATTTTTACCTATCGATTTTATGGCTTTTTCTGGCGTAGTTTGACGTGCTGATTGCAACGGTACCATTGGATCGGGTGGATTTGATGTATTTTTCGACTCAGCCCAATTTGATGGAAAAAGCCGCTATTGGTCGAGAAGGCACTTCCATAAGGGAGCCATCAAAAATGGTCTTTTGAATGTCATTTTTACCTATCGATTTTATGGCTTTTTCTGGCGTAGTTTGACGTGCTGATTGCAACGGTACCATTGGATCGGGTGGATTTGATGTATTTTTCGACTCAGCCCAATTTGATGGAAAAAGCCGCTATTGGTCGAGAAGGCACTTCCATAAGGGAGCCATCAAAAATGGTCTTTTGAATGTCATTTTTACCTATCGATTTTATGGCTTTTTCTGGCGTAGTTTGACGTGCTGATTGCAACGGTACCATTGGATCGGGTGGATTTGATGTATTTTTCGACTCAGCCCAATTTGATGGAAAAAGCCGCTATTGGTCGAGAAGGCACTTCCAT
Organism: Thysanoteuthis rhombus; assembly: GCA_963457665.1. NCBI lineage: Eukaryota > Metazoa > Mollusca > Cephalopoda > Oegopsida > Thysanoteuthidae > Thysanoteuthis > Thysanoteuthis major. The sequence goes on from CAUOPZ010000408.1 coordinate 7,268, forward strand.
AAGGGAGCCATCAAAAATGGTCTTTTGAATGTCATTTTTACCTATCGATTTTATGGCTTTTTCTGGCGTAGTTTGACGTGCTGATTGCAACGGTACCATTGGATCGGGTGGATTTGATGTATTTTTCGACTCAGCCCAATTTGATGGAAAAAGCCGCTATTGGTCGAGAAGGCACTTCCATAAGGGAGCCATCAAAAATGGTCTTTTGAATGTCATTTTTACCTATCGATTTTATGGCTTTTTCTGGCGTAGTTTGACGTGCTGATTGCAACGGTACCATTGGATCGGGTGGATTTGATGTATTTTTCGACTCAGCCCAATTTGATGGAAAAAGCCGCTATTGGTCGAGAAGGCACTTCCATAAGGGAGCCATCAAAAATGGTCTTTTGAATGTCATTTTTACCTATCGATTTTATGGCTTTTTCTGGCGTAGTTTGACGTGCTGATTGCAACGGTACCATTGGATCGGGTGGATTTGATGTATTTTTCGACTCAGCCCAATTTGATGGAAAAAGCCGCTATTGGTCGAGAAGGCACTTCCATAAGGGAGCCATCAAAAATGGTCTTTTGAATGTCATTTTTACCTATCGATTTTATGGCTTTTTCTGGCGTAGTTTGACGTGCTGATTGCAACGGTACCATTGGATCGGGTGGATTTGATGTATTTTTCGACTCAGCCCAATTTGATGGAAAAAGCCGCTATTGGTCGAGAAGGCACTTCCATAAGGGAGCCATCAAAAATGGTCTTTTGAATGTCATTTTTACCTATCGATTTTATGGCTTTTTCTGGCGTAGTTTGACGTGCTGATTGCAACGGTACCATTGGATCGGGTGGATTTGATGTATTTTTCGACTCAGCCCAATTTGATGGAAAAAGCCGCTATTGGTCGAGAAGGCACTTCCATAAGGGAGCCATCAAAAATGGTCTTTTGAATGTCATTTTTACCTATCGATTTTATGGCTTTTTCTGGCGTAGTTTGACGTGCTGATTGCAACGGTACCATTGGATCGGGTGGATTTGATGTATTTTTCGACTCAGCCCAATTTGATGGAAAAAGCCGCTATTGGTCGAGAAGGCACTTCCATAAGGGAGCCATCAAAAATGGTCTTTTGAATGTCATTTTTACCTATCGATTTTATGGCTTTTTCTGGCGTAGTTTGACGTGCTGATTGCAACGGTACCATTGGATCGGGTGGATTTGATGTATTTTTCGACTCAGCCCAATTTGATGGAAAAAGCCGCTATTGGTCGAGAAGGCACTTCCATAAGGGAGCCATCAAAAATGGTCTTTTGAATGTCATTTTTACCTATCGATTTTATGGCTTTTTCTGGCGTAGTTTGACGTGCTGATTGCAACGGTACCATTGGATCGGGTGGATTTGATGTATTTTTCGACTCAGCCCAATTTGATGGAAAAAGCCGCTATTGGTCGAGAAGGCACTTCCATAAGGGAGCCATCAAAAATGGTCTTTTGAATGTCATTTTTACCTATCGATTTTATGGCTTTTTCTGGCGTAGTTTGACGTGCTGATTGCAACGGTACCATTGGATCGGGTGGATTTGATGTATTTTTCGACTCAGCCCAATTTGATGGAAAAAGCCGCTATTGGTCGAGAAGGCACTTCCATAAGGGAGCCATCAAAAATGGTCTTTTGAATGTCATTTTTACCTATCGATTTTATGGCTTTTTCTGGCGTAGTTTGACGTGCTGATTGCAACGGTACCATTGGATCGGGTGGATTTGATGTATTTTTCGACTCAGCCCAATTTGATGGAAAAAGCCGCTATTGGTCGAGAAGGCACTTCCATAAGGGAGCCATCAAAAATGGTCTTTTGAATGTCATTTTTACCTATCGATTTTATGGCTTTTTCTGGCGTAGTTTGACGTGCTGATTGCAACGGTACCATTGGATCGGGTGGATTTGATGTATTTTTCGACTCAGCCCAATTTGATGGAAAAAGCCGCTATTGGTCGAGAAGGCACTTCCATAAGGGAGCCATCAAAAATGGTCTTTTGAATGTCATTTTTACCTATCGATTTTATGGCTTTTTCTGGCGTAGTTTGACGTGCTGCTTGCAACGGTACCATTGGATCGGGTGGATTTGATGTATTTTTCGACTCAGCCCAATTTGATGGAAAAAGCCGCTATTGGTCGAGAAGGCACTTCCATAAGGGAGCCATCAAAAATGGTCTTTTGAATGTCATTTTTACCTATCGATTTTATGGCTTTTTCTGGCGTAGTTTGACGTGCTGATTGCAACGGTACCATTGGATCGGGTGGATTTGATGTATTTTTCGACTCAGCCCAATTTGATGGAAAAAGCCGCTATTGGTCGAGAAGGCACTTCCATAAGGGAGCCATCAAAAATGGTCTTTTGAATGTCATTTTTACCTATCGATTTTATGGCTTTTTCTGGCGTAGTTTGACGTGCTGATTGCAACGGTACCATTGGATCGGGTGGATTTGATGTATTTTTCGACTCAGCCCAATTTGATGGAAAAAGCCGCTATTGGTCGAGAAGGCACTTCCATAAGGGAGCCATCAAAAATGGTCTTTTGAATGTCATTTTTACCTATCGATTTTATGGCTTTTTCTGGCGTAGTTTGACGTGCTGATTGCAACGGTACCATTGGATCGGGTGGATTTGATGTATTTTTCGACTCAGCCCAATTTGATGGAAAAAGCCGCTATTGGTCGAGAAGGCACTTCCATAAGGGAGCCATCAAAAATGGTCTTTTGAATGTCATTTTTACCTATCGATTTTATGGCTTTTTCTGGCGTAGTTTGACGTGCTGATTGCAACGGTACCATTGGATCGGGTGGATTTGATGTATTTTTCGACTCAGCCCAATTTGATGGAAAAAGCCGCTATTGGTCGAGAAGGCACTTCCATAAGGGAGCCATCAAAAATGGTCTTTTGAATGTCATTTTTACCTATCGATTTTATGGCTTTTTCTGGCGTAGTTTGACGTGCTGATTGCAACGGTACCATTGGATCGGGTGGATTTGATGTATTTTTCGACTCAGCCCAATTTGATGGAAAAAGCCGCTATTGGTCGAGAAGGCACTTCCATAAGGGAGCCATCAAAAATGGTCTTTTGAATGTCATTTTTACCTATCGATTTTATGGCTTTTTCTGGCGTAGTTTGACGTGCTGATTGCAACGGTACCATTGGATCGGGTGGATTTGATGTATTTTTCGACTCAGCCCAATTTGATGGAAAAAGCCGCTATTGGTCGAGAAGGCACTTCCATAAGGGAGCCATCAAAAATGGTCTTTTGAATGTCATTTTTACCTATCGATTTTATGGCTTTTTCTGGCGTAGTTTGACGTGCTGATTGCAACGGTACCATTGGATCGGGTGGATTTGATGTATTTTTCGACTCAGCCCAATTTGATGGAAAAAGCCGCTATTGGTCGAGAAGGCACTTCCATAAGGGAGCCATCAAAAATGGTCTTTTGAATGTCATTTTTACCTATCGATTTTATGGCTTTTTCTGGCGTAGTTTGACGTGCTGATTGCAACGGTACCATTGGATCGGGTGGATTTGATGTATTTTTCGACTCAGCCCAATTTGATGGAAAAAGCCGCTATTGGTCGAGAAGGCACTTCCATAAGGGAGCCATCAAAAATGGTCTTTTGAATGTCATTTTTACCTATCGATTTTATGGCTTTTTCTGGCGTAGTTTGACGTGCTGATTGCAACGGTACCATTGGATCGGGTGGATTTGATGTATTTTTCGACTCAGCCCAATTTGATGGAAAAAGCCGCTATTGGTCGAGAAGGCACTTCCATAAGGGAGCCATCAAAAATGGTCTTTTGAATGTCATTTTTACCTATCGATTTTATGGCTTTTTCTGGCGTAGTTTGACGTGCTGATTGCAACGGTACCATTGGATCGGGTGGATTTGATGTATTTTTCGACTCAGCCCAATTTGATGGAAAAAGCCGCTATTGGTCGAGAAGGCACTTCCATAAGGGAGCCATCAAAAATGGTCTTTTGAATGTCATTTTTACCTATCGATTTTATGGCTTTTTCTGGCGTAGTTTGACGTGCTGATTGCAACGGTACCATTGGATCGGGTGGATTTGATGTATTTTTCGACTCAGCCCAATTTGATGGAAAAAGCCGCTATTGGTCGAGAAGGCACTTCCATAAGGGAGCCATCAAAAATGGTCTTTTGAATGTCATTTTTACCTATCGATTTTATGGCTTTTTCTGGCGTAGTTTGACGTGCTGATTGCAACGGTACCATTGGATCGGGTGGATTTGATGTATTTTTCGACTCAGCCCAATTTGATGGAAAAAGCCGCTATTGGTCGAGAAGGCACTTCCATAAGGGAGCCATCAAAAATGGTCTTTTGAATGTCATTTTTACCTATCGATTTTATGGCTTTTTCTGGCGTAGTTTGACGTGCTGATTGCAACGGTACCATTGGATCGGGTGGATTTGATGTATTTTTCGACTCAGCCCAATTTGATGGAAAAAGCCGCTATTGGTCGAGAAGGCACTTCCATAAGGGAGCCATCAAAAATGGTCTTTTGAATGTCATTTTTACCTATCGATTTTATGGCTTTTTCTGGCGTAGTTTGACGTGCTGATTGCAACGGTACCATTGGATCGGGTGGATTTGATGTATTTTTCGACTCAGCCCAATTTGATGGAAAAAGCCGCTATTGGTCGAGAAGGCACTTCCATAAGGGAGCCATCAAAAATGGTCTTTTGAATGTCATTTTTACCTATCGATTTTATGGCTTTTTCTGGCGTAGTTTGACGTGCTGATTGCAACGGTACCATTGGATCGGGTGGATTTGATGTATTTTTCGACTCAGCCCAATTTGATGGAAAAAGCCGCTATTGGTCGAGAAGGCACTTCCATAAGGGAGCCATCAAAAATGGTCTTTTGAATGTCATTTTTACCTATCGATTTTATGGCTTTTTCTGGCGTAGTTTGACGTGCTGATTGCAACGGTACCATTGGATCGGGTGGATTTGATGTATTTTTCGACTCAGCCCAATTTGATGGAAAAAGCCGCTATTGGTCGAGAAGGCACTTCCATAAGGGAGCCATCAAAAATGGTCTTTTGAATGTCATTTTTACCTATCGATTTTATGGCTTTTTCTGGCGTAGTTTGACGTGCTGATTGCAACGGTACCATTGGATCGGGTGGATTTGATGTATTTTTCGACTCAGCCCAATTTGATGGAAAAAGCCGCTATTGGTCGAGAAGGCACTTCCATAAGGGAGCCATCAAAAATGGTCTTTTGAATGTCATTTTTACCTATCGATTTTATGGCTTTTTCTGGCGTAGTTTGACGTGCTGATTGCAACGGTACCATTGGATCGGGTGGATTTGATGTATTTTTCGACTCAGCCCAATTTGATGGAAAAAGCCGCTATTGGTCGAGAAGGCACTTCCATAAGGGAGCCATCAAAAATGGTCTTTTGAATGTCATTTTTACCTATCGATTTTATGGCTTTTTCTGGCGTAGTTTGACGTGCTGATTGCAACGGTACCATTGGATCGGGTGGATTTGATGTATTTTTCGACTCAGCCCAATTTGATGGAAAAAGCCGCTATTGGTCGAGAAGGCACTTCCATAAGGGAGCCATCAAAAATGGTCTTTTGAATGTCATTTTTACCTATCGATTTTATGGCTTTTTCTGGCGTAGTTTGACGTGCTGATTGCAACGGTACCATTGGATCGGGTGGATTTGATGTATTTTTCGACTCAGCCCAATTTGATGGAAAAAGCCGCTATTGGTCGAGAAGGCACTTCCATAAGGGAGCCATCAAAAATGGTCTTTTGAATGTCATTTTTACCTATCGATTTTATGGCTTTTTCTGGCGTAGTTTGACGTGCTGATTGCAACGGTACCATTGGATCGGGTGGATTTGATGTATTTTTCGACTCAGCCCAATTTGATGGAAAAAGCCGCTATTGGTCGAGAAGGCACTTCCATAAGGGAGCCATCAAAAATGGTCTTTTGAATGTCATTTTTACCTATCGATTTTATGGCTTTTTCTGGCGTAGTTTGACGTGCTGATTGCAACGGTACCATTGGATCGGGTGGATTTGATGTATTTTTCGACTCAGCCCAATTTGATGGAAAAAGCCGCTATTGGTCGAGAAGGCACTTCCATAAGGGAGCCATCAAAAATGGTCTTTTGAATGTCATTTTTACCTATCGATTTTATGGCTTTTTCTGGCGTAGTTTGACGTGCTGATTGCAACGGTACCATTGGATCGGGTGGATTTGATGTATTTTTCGACTCAGCCCAATTTGATGGAAAAAGCCGCTATTGGTCGAGAAGGCACTTCCATAAGGGAGCCATCAAAAATGGTCTTTTGAATGTCATTTTTACCTATCGATTTTATGGCTTTTTCTGGCGTAGTTTGACGTGCTGATTGCAACGGTACCATTGGATCGGGTGGATTTGATGTATTTTTCGACTCAGCCCAATTTGATGGAAAAAGCCGCTATTGGTCGAGAAGGCACTTCCATAAGGGAGCCATCAAAAATGGTCTTTTGAATGTCATTTTTACCTATCGATTTTATGGCTTTTTCTGGCGTAGTTTGACGTGCTGATTGCAACGGTACCATTGGATCGGGTGGATTTGATGTATTTTTCGACTCAGCCCAATTTGATGGAAAAAGCCGCTATTGGTCGAGAAGGCACTTCCATAAGGGAGCCATCAAAAATGGTCTTTTGAATGTCATTTTTACCTATCGATTTTATGGCTTTTTCTGGCGTAGTTTGACGTGCTGATTGCAACGGTACCATTGGATCGGGTGGATTTGATGTATTTTTCGACTCAGCCCAATTTGATGGAAAAAGCCGCTATTGGTCGAGAAGGCACTTCCATAAGGGAGCCATCAAAAATGGTCTTTTGAATGTCATTTTTACCTATCGATTTTATGGCTTTTTCTGGCGTAGTTTGACGTGCTGATTGCAACGGTACCATTGGATCGGGTGGATTTGATGTATTTTTCGACTCAGCCCAATTTGATGGAAAAAGCCGCTATT
>CAUOPZ010000409.1:2500-10000 GCA_963457665.1 Thysanoteuthis rhombus
AGCAACTGAAAATTTCCCATACTAATGCTGCCACCTTTCATAATATCCTGAAATCAAAGATTTGTTTTACTTCTTCATTCTGCAGCTCAATGATTTATTCCTGCAAGTCGATTTCTTGCAAATGAAAGGATTCATAACTAAGACATAAATTTGATCTTCAAAGCGCTTCTCAAAATCTTTTTCCAGTGACAGCAGATGCATACAGTATTTTTCTAAATCCTGTCAGGAACAAAAATTTTCAACCAAGAAACAGCAAATATACTCATCTGTCAATAGACTGATTGTATAAATCCATCTACCTAATTGAAGTGGATACAGCAGTATGGACCTTCATTAATTTGAAATTGTTACCTTGAAGCTGCAAATTCAAATTCATTTTGTCATAAATGCCAGATCTCAATGCAGATGAATAATTTACTGGTATAATTCACTATTAACAGACTACAAAAATTAATGAAACACGGCAAATAAATCTTTAAAAAAGCTTCAGACACAGACCTTTGGAGAGCCAGTGTACTAAAGTGTGTAGAAGAAAGCAATCAAATTCCTCTTTGTTATATTCTTGACGCAGTTGAGGGAATAATCCACTATTTGATGAATGTGCTTCAATCTTCTTAATACTGAAATTGTAACACAAGCACCAATGTTCATTATTGGGATATTATTGGTCATAAGATAAGTTTTCAGCTGCTCAGATGAGTTATTTTCCATTTGTGTTGGTTCAGAACAGCATTTCTCTACATGCTTTCACGTTTTTGATAAATCATACACGAGCCATTAACTATGCCTCATCTCGTACAGTTGATTCAACCAGTTATATTTCCAATTCATTTTTGCACAACTCTACACATAACTGACTTTTGAAGTCATTTCCCATTTCATCAATTCAACACAATATGTGCTGCTAATGACGGACGGATTTCAGAACATTGTTTGTTTCGAAGATGCAACCAGTGTGGGTGCCACTAGCACTCATGTTGAGAACCACTGATACAAATGATATCTATAACAACACTGAAATGAGAAAAAAACCTCAAGAGGAAAGGGACAAATTTAGGGTACATACCAACTGCTATCAAGTGTGTGAAATGCACATTTCAACAAGGGGGGATGAAAGGAAATATGGTGGGAGCAAGAAAGAAGAGAACAAAAGAATCTAAACAGTGGGTGTGGGCTCCATGGACAGAGGGGATAAATAAGAGGGGGGCAGCGAGAGGGGGGCAACAGTCAGAGGGGATGAAAAAAGGGGGGCAGCGGACAGAGGGGATGAAAAGAGGGGGGCAGCAGACAGAGGGGATGAAAAGAGGGGGGCAGCAGACAGAGGGGATGAAAAGAGGGGGGCAGCAGACAGAGGGGATGAAAAGAGGGGGGCAGCAGACAGAGGGGATGAAAAGAGGGGGGCAGCGGACAGAGGGGATGAAAAGAGGGGGGCAGCGGACAGAGGGGATGAAAAGAGGGGGGCAGCGGACAGAGGGGATGAAAAGAGGGGGGCAGCAGACAGAGGGGATGAAAAGAGGGGGGCAGCGGACAGAGGGGATGAAAAGAGGGGGGCAGCGGACAGAGGGGATAAAAAAGGGGGACAGCGGACAGAGGGGATAAAAAAGGGGGACAGCAGACAGAGGGGATAAAAAAGGGGGGCTGCGGACAGAGGGGATTTTTCTTTAAAGAAAAATATTTAAAAATAGGAGAGGGGGTAATGGAGAGAAAGGATCAAAGTATGATCAATCATATGCACAGAGATTAAAAATAAACCTAACCGCACAAGAGTTTGAGTATTAGAGAAGAGAAGGATCCAAATCCAAATCCTCAGTACACTCAATGAGTAAACTCCAATTTTGGTTCTAACAAGCAGGTTGTAAGATTCTAAGACTGAATCTTGACATGGGTGTTGCACACCCTTGGGTAGGTTCACACGAACTTGCATAGGTCTCCCATGCACCCTCAGACAGGTCAACAGTTTGTGCAGTTTTTTCTGTTATCATCATTAAAATGTTTGAAAGCAGAGGTTTGAAATCCTAAAATGAAATTCATTGTAAAAATTTCTTTCAATCTAATATGATATTAGGGGAAACTGGAAAACAAATGAGATTTAATACAGATATCATGAAATCAAAAAAGTTGGGGAGCACACCCATCATCCCCACACACCATTTGAGGTCTCCTCCTAAAACCTCAAAAGTCAATTTTTCTCAAACTGAGAATTCATGTGCTCACTATTGGCATTGGTAGTTTGCATTGTCCTATGCATTTGGGAGCTAAAATTTAGTATTATGCATTGAGCGCAAATTCAGACCCCATAGAAATCAACTTTTTTTTCTTTTTTAATTGTAAGCTGTGGGTAGCCAGAGACCAGCTGATTTCTAAAATGCTTTTGTTTTTTCACAAGGATGCACAGCCCTCGACTTCTTAGAGTACTAACACACACAATTTACTAATTTAAAACTGACTAGATTTTAGCTTTTTTTAAACAAGAACCATAAGTTCAATGATGTATCAATCTTTACATTCATATCTGACCATGTAGTTCCATTAATTACTAACAACCGACCTACAATTAGTGAAACTTTTTAGCAAAAAATCTTTCAGTGGTACCTAATAATTGTCAACTATAAATATTAGTGACTTTTGTTTCTTTTTCAAAACATTTTGAAGGTATTAGAATTAGGAAGATGGGGTTGGTTCACCTGAAGGTCTGGATTAAGTTTCGTATCAATCCAATATGATATTGCTGAGAACATAAGTATTTAGCATTACTGGTCGTGTGCATCTAGAAAAACATGTACGAGTTTCTGTAGCTAATATTGCCGAAACCTACAGAGAAAAATGGCCTCCATTTTGGTGGAATATTCAAAAAAATTAAATAATGATTTTCACTAAAATCGTCATAGTTATTTGGAATAAAAATCTGTTTACAACTGGCTGACTGCTTTATCAGCAATAGCCAACCATCATCAGTATAAACAGATTTCAAGAGTTTAGACACCAATCTAAATACCTCCATTATGAATGTTTCCTTGGCCTAATCAGTAGAGTGTCTGATAGCCACCATGCCAGTCACACATTAAACCTGAGCATGGGTACAACTCATTTTAATATCTCTGGGCACACAAACACAATTACAAACTAACAAGCAAACAGTGCATAGCAGCAAGAGGTAATGATTCAAGGTGCCCCTAAAATGTGCAAGATAGAGTGTGCACAAAAAAAAATTCAAGCGATTCTATTTACTAGATGATTATAATGCTGAACTAGGCAGTTGACTGGTAATTGGAAAATACTTTGATGTCATGATAAAACTTTTTCTGACCATATTTATTCTTTAAAAGATTTTTTTTCATTTACATGATAATCATTTTACCAGAATTTTTTTTTTTGGGGGGGGGGGCTATTTATGATGCAACTACATAGCAGACCACTTTACTTCTGTATTGTACAGTAGCGAACTATGTATGTTTGTACTCTTGTAAGTACAGAAAATCCAACAAAGGAATAAAAAATTTTAAAAAAAGAAATCAGGTCTCAATTTACCAACAGTACGCATCTTAAATAATAACAATGATAGTAATGGCAATATTCTTAGAGATGGCCTCTTGTACCAGGTACCAACATAAGCTGATAGGTTTGTATCTTGTTCAGCAAGCAGTTATTGCAGAGATCAACATCAGGGTTGTAAATAATTCCTTTCCACTCCCAGTTGCTTCTACTATTGGAAGATTATTCCACTGATCAGCAACTCTGCACTTGAAGGAGAATCTTCCGATATTCATTTTTAAAGCCTTTTTTGTTTACTTTGAACTTGTGGCCTCTAAATCTTTGATCTCGCAAATGACTAAATCAAAAATGAAAGATTTGCATTGCACCTTCGTTGTAAAAACAACTTTTTGAATTGGTCGATTTCTCTGGGGTTTGTGTTCACACTTTCTTGAAAACGTCCGTCTAAAATGTTTGTTTTTCTTGTTTTCCTCATCTTGGGAGGAAAAAAAAACCTGTAGAATTATTTTTTCCCCAACATCATCTAAGGAATGTTCATGTACCTTTTATTTGAACCTACACAAATCTGATTGATTCAATGCTTTTTTTCCAGGCACTTATTCATAGTTTTCAAAATCATGGTTGCCCAATAGCCGAGGTGTTAGAGGCACCAAAATATAATCAGTGAACCCAGTTCAAACGCCGATGGATAGAGTTCAATTTTTTTCTTTGAATTTTATGTTTAAAATCTACCTTCCAGAAATGAGTGAGTCCAATTCCTCATAGAAAAACGGAGATGTGAATTTCTCTTCACAGTGAGTGTGTGGTGGTGATTCCATGAAATCTTTACAAAATAATATTCTCTTTCCACTGATGTTGGATTTAGAAGATCCTCCCTGAGCAACACCAGATATTCAAGCCAATCTTCACAAATCATTTTTCCAAAACAAAGAATATGGGTATCCGAGGTTATTTAGATTATCAGAATAACTTATATTTTTCAATCTTAGGTATCAAAATTGAAGCAAGATTTTTTCTTTGTTGTTTTTTTTTTTTTCTGTTTTAGAATAGGCAACAAGAGGTATTTTTCATTTCGAACTTTAATGAAAAATTGAGGTGGAAAATTTTGTCTTCTCTTTCTGGGGTCAAAATTAAGAAGATTTTTATAAAAATTCCCCTTTGATTATGTATGACCTTTAGGGGTCAGTAGGGGAGAAAAAAAAAAAGAATCCTCAGAAATTTGATTATCAGTTAGAAAGTTGAAATTGAGATTTTTTTTTCTTCTCTTTTAGTGATTGAAATCAAAGGGAGGATTTCAGGGGTTAAAAACAAGGGAAAGACTTCTTTTTTTTCACTTTTAGGGGACAAAATCAAAGAGGACGTTTTTCACTTTTAGAGATCAAAATCGAAGAGGTACTCTTGAATACCAAATAATAAATAGGGTTAGAATAAGCAGAAGAGCTGGAAAAAAAATTAAATCTTGTTTAGCAGTGGGTGGAAAAAAGTCAATTATCATAAAATCAAAATTAACAAAATCATTATAAAAATATTTTTTCCTCAGTAGAATGAAGTAATACAACTGAATCTGGCCTTTTATTATTATTATTTTTTTTTTCTGAAGAAAAAGTAACTTGTTCTTAGGGTTGGTGAGGGAATTAGGTATAAAAGTAGATCATTAGATCAAAATCTACGTAAAATGTGGAAGTGGACCCTGATGTTCAATTTTCAGAAATCCAGTTTAGGAGATATTTATACAGAAAATTGAACCGCGGGTCTTGTAGATAGGGACACTAAGTCACAGTTCAATCTTACATTATTTGCACAGTGTAAATCGATTGCCCACTTTAGAACTAATTCAATCACTTCCTCTTAAAAAGTTACTCTTTCTCAAAAATGAGAAAAGTCTCCAAGAAAATCAGGTTGGATTCAGTTAAAGCAGTTCGTTCAGCAAAGGAATATGTTTTTATAACAATTTTGTTAATTTTGAATTAATGAATCTTGACCATAAAAATAATTAAAATCTATCAATCAATAAAATCAAGTGAATGCGAACATATTTCAATTTATTGAAGTACAGCTATAGCTTCTCAAAACTGCGCCTAGCATTTCAGACTGCTGTCTCAATTTGTTTCTGTAATGGAGTGATCTGAACTGATGTTTCAAAGTCATTAAAAACTTGCTTGAAAGAATCTTGCATCTTCATCAACGTCCTCATCTTCACTGATTCCTATAAGGAGAACCATACTTAACTGAGCATTCATTTCTTTCTTTGAATTATATTGTTACTGTTTTGATTAAATTCATTTTGTGTATAAAAAAGAGAAAATTGTTTAATAATTGATGATCAGGTGGGGTAACAATTAATTGGTACCAAGAGAAGGAAGGAAAGAGAAGGGAAAAAAAAAAAAAAAAAATCAAAGTATTTTTTTCTCCCTCTCATTCAATCATGGGTCAGAATTTAGGTTGGGGGAACTTTTCACTTACGGGATGTCAAAATTTGGGTAAAGAAACTTGTTCACTTTCTGGGGTCTCCAAAAGCCAGATGAAATTTTTCATTTCACTTTCTGGGGTCTTCAAAAGCTAGGGGAAACCTTTCCTCCACCCAAATTTCAGGAGTCAAGAACTAGGGAAACTTTCATTTCACTTTAAGGTGTTGAAAGCAAGGGAGAACACTTTCTCCCTTTCAAGGGCAGTAGGGTTATACTATCAGTTATTTTTCCTCCAAGCAACGCCCAGTATCATATCTAGTGAAATATGAAAAGGCTAAGCGAAGAGCTCTTTTTATTTCAGTCAGTCTGAAGTCATTACTAAAAACACCAAGTATCTGATGACAACAAAGACACTACTATATTTACTAGCCCACATAACATTGTATAATGCATTAATAATATCACTAATATTATTCTAAACAAAGCAGTGAAGATAAGAAATCTTATTGCTGATAATGTCATTTAGAATCTCTCATCTAATTGAAAAAAAAATATTATTTAACTTATTCTTTAAAGAAATATGAATTTCAAATTTCATATAACAGCTAATTCCCTTTCAAAAAATCATGGACATCAGAAATAAGCTCAAGCAGAAGATGATGAAGTTAAACAAATAAAATTTATTTTCTGACAGTTTTCTTGAAAGCAAAAATATTCTCTGAGCATTAAAAAAAACATATCAACGCATAATTTTCATGAGCTGAATTATTGCAGTTTTTCCTTGCTATTCGCGGGGCTGATAATACAATAATCCGCTAATAATTTTTGGCCCCCTGAACCCTTTCAGTCCCCCCAAACCCATGAATCTTGTATCAAACAATAAACACATAAGTAAATAAATGAATACAATAAAGCATCCACTAAGAATTTAATAACTTTATTTTTTCTGGTGACAGATCTGTCAATTATGGCGGAATCATTTTTTTTCAATCAAAACGTAAAAACAGCACTAATTTGTTCAGAAATCCTCAAAGTATCTTTTATTCTCATGACTAACTTTATGCCATTTTCTTGCAATTATAACCAAAAATCAAACTTTCAGAAGAAGATATTCAATTATTGCAGTAAGTTTCAAAAGATTGTTGAAAAATTGCGTGGTAGATGCGAACAAAAAAATATACAATTAACGTTCATAGTTTTGAAAAGATTCATAAACATTCAAGAGGCTTTTCAGACTATTGAATCAGTTCGTGTTAACATGGCCGATCCATTCTACGGCCTACTTCAGGTGTAAGCATTGCCACAACAGGAAAAATTCTGTATACTACCATCCGTAGAATGGATTGGTCAAAATGTTTACAACAAATTACAAGTCATCCAAAAAACTTTTTGAAATCCAGTCAATTAACAAAAATCCATATATTTCATAGAACTACAGTGCATTGATAATTGAACATTTTTTTTCTTTTTTATGCTAGTATCTATATTCATCTCTTACTCTTTTTTTAAATCTTATCAGGTCTTAGAAAAGTCGTGATAAAAAAATAAGATGAAGGTAAAGAGCATAAAAATGAAAAAAAATGTGTTAATAATAATTCAT
>CAUOPZ010000410.1:32500-42500 GCA_963457665.1 Thysanoteuthis rhombus
ACTGGTAGTGACCACATCTCTTCCTCACCAGCAGCCAGCTCTTGAGGGTTGGGGGACCTAGATGAAGTAGCTAGTGGGTTAGTGTCCATATGGGATGGAAGACCAAATAACCAACTAGAAACGATAGTAGGATTCAGATACACGATGCAAAAATTTTAGAAATTCTCCTTTAAATGTTTCTATTTTTGGAACACCTCATTTTTTCTTCTCTCATTGCTCAGCTCTTGTTTTTTCATGTTGTTTTCATCTTTATTTTTAGGAGGTTGTTCATGCTTATATTATAGCTGTAGCTGATTTTTAAGGCATTTCCTGTGTAGTGGATGCTCTTTGGGGAAGTGTTGTTTTTACTTTTGGTGTTTTTATTAATATTCTCGTCTATGTTTTCGATAAAATTTCAGTTTGTAATTAAAAACACTTTTTTTCAAAGTATTATTGTATATTTTTCTCCTCATCAAATTTTTTTGAGGGTTAAATTATCATTGATACTAGTGTTAGGGTTAAGAATCTATTTCAGTTCTAATATTGAATGATTTGAATTGGTTCTAATGAATTTGATGTCTTTAGATTATGGTCTATATGTGCTATCATCTAAGGTTTTGTGTTCTGTCAAAGAAGTTAATGATTTTGATGTGTGACATAATTTCTATTCTGCAGCTGATATATTTGAATGCATCAATGATTTTTTTATGGACACTTCCTGTTTTAGGACCTATTTCTATCATTCATGATTAGCAGACCCTTCATCTCTGAATCGTCCTACTTTCATTTTATTAATAATTCTTTGTGGAGTATATAGAGATCAGTTAAGTCAGAGATCTGGGCAGAAACAAAAGGCTTGTTAAGCTAAGCCAACATTGGCAGATTAGTTATACTCCAAGCAACTATCAAAAGCAATGGCTTGCAAGATTAATATACTGAACATTCCTTCATATCAGGTGCTCAATTCAAATTAGAATAGTAAAAAGGAGGAGAAAATTGACCAGATCGATGCCAATAATCAACAGCTTTTACTCGATAATATCCCATCACTGACTCAATTCCAGCGAATAGCCTTGCTGAAATCAAAAAAAAAAAAAAATTCAGTTAATTCAAGTTTACAGCACATATGGTTCAATTCAACATAAAGCCAGAAGTTTCTCACAATTTTTTAATTAAAATATTTTTGATTCTGTTAGATTTTGGCACTTTTAAAATTGAATTTAATGAAAACTTGAAAAAAATAAATCAATTAATGCTAAATGATTTTTTCTGTAAAGCACATCAAATATATTGAAAATAAATGTCTATAACATTTAACAGTGACTCTATTTCTACAGTTTTAATGGGGAACAATGAAAAAAATTAATTCATGGTGTTGCAAACACGAATGTTGCTTGTAGTTTATGAAATTTTTTGAAAAAACAAGCAGAATATAAGTAAAACATAAACTGTTTCATGGAAAGACCACAAGATAGTTTATTAGAGAAAAAATAATAGTCAGAGATATTAGAAAATCCATTAGAAAACTCAAATGGCAATGGGGAGGTCATGCTGCAAGAATGTCAGAAAACTGCTGGACATTACAACTCATAACCACATATCATAGGTGAAATTGTGGCCAGCTTTAAATATAATGGCATGATGAACTAGACAAGTTCAGGAAGTACTGGCTGTATCTATGTTGTATTTGATAACCTACTAGGAATGATACCAGGGTAGATTGTTCTTGATCTGTGGTCCGTTTCAGGTGGGTGATATCTTGTACCATTTGTAGTCATTTAATCCCATGGTGTCACTTGTCAGTATCTTCAACTGAATGAGTGTATATGATTTTTGATACTATTTGACCCAAGGATTTAACCCACGACCACCAGGCAGGAGGCTAGATGCACTTAACCAACACCTTTATTCATTGTTCATTGGTTAGGTAGAAACATAATCCTAATGTGGCTTAGTGTAACTCATCTGCCTTGTACATATAAAGCAAAAACATTAGGTCTTTGTTATATACTAATCAAAAATGAAGAAATCCTCTTTCTTCTTGATTTTGCCTCAAAAATTTACTGCAGGAAGTAAATACATGCCTAAACGGATGACTGAATTAGACAAAATTTTGCAGGTCTATGTAACATGACCTCACAAATGTCAAAGACTGCTGATAAATAAGGATTCCCTCATTTTTGATTTGCATATAAAATCATTAAAATCATTGCAGTGCATAAAAATCAACTCAATCATAGCATGCCTGATTATGTATTACAAAAATGTTTTTCACATGGCTATGAATGAAAACTATCATAAACATAAGTGCTTGAACGTGGAACTTGATTTAACCACCAAATTTTGTCATGGTTATCAAGACTAAATGATCAAGATGCTTTATGCCTGAATTACATTGTTCAAGTTGTCTTCTATAAGGATCTACAAAATACATATATCCCAGAAGTCATAGAAAACTCATTATATACAGACTGTACCAAGAGAAACAGTGCACTTAGATATAATATAGCATTTTTTGCGCTCTGTTTCTTTTTGGATATCCTATATATGTCCCTAGAGTCTGGAAAGTCTTAAATTTTGTTCAAACAAGTTTTGGCACCTATTCTATTTTATGCTTTAAAATTGAAGAGAAGGGGCAAAATAGAGTTACTGCCAATGTACATTTTACATTATAATGAATGCAGTCTTCCCCTGAACTTGAGAAAGTTGTTAAACATCACAAATTACATTTTTATGAACTTATGATTAAGACCAAGCAACAAACATCTCAAAACTTATATAAAGTCTTCAAGAAAATAAAAATCCCTCATTTTGAGAAAATGAACAGATTTTACTTACCACTAGGAGCAAATACACATGCAGTTACAGTGCTATTGAATTTGTTGATCCTTGTATAATCTGATATGGAACCACTTCTTGAAAATTCAACCTCATATGCCAATATACATCTAAAAAAAATAATTTAGAAGAAAAATTAAACATTTTAGAAATAGCAATTGCTTGGAAGCATAGCATCAACATTCCTAGATCAATTGAAGATGGAATGTATCTTTTGAAAGCAATTTTTGAAAGCAAAGTATACTGAACTTGTGCGAGTGTACTCATTTTTCACTACTTAGCAACTTGGGCAAGGAAAGATCATTCTGCTAGATGTTTGATAACTTTGAAGGAAGCTATCATCATTATATTATTATTACTAGCTGAAATATCCATAGTTGTACAAAAAAAAAGGTAAACCTTTAAATAAGAGTCTTAAATTGGCAATTTTTGTTTGACCAGCTTAAATTATTTTTGATGTATCTTAATCCTATAGATAAGTGCTAGTAATTCTGATTTCTGTTTGAACAACATAAATCATCTTCGATACATCTAATCGCCAAAAAAATGTACTTACTTTTTGAATTTGAAATTGATACACTAACTGACCATTTCAGTTGAAAAGTTTCACACCCTTGCCCATTCAGTGTTGAAAAAGATGCATAAATTGAATAAATTAAGTTGTTGAAAACATTCTAAGCAGTATCAATATGATTAAAATTTGTGTATTTCTCTCATGAATTCTGTTATTTATCTCTTTTTTTGATTTTTTTATTTGTGTGCTGCTTATAATATTGAGTGAGCAGGAGTGTGAGGTTTATTACTACTTTATTGACCTAATACTTTGGTTATTAAGTGATAGTTTTTCATACTTGGTGACTTGTTATAAATCTTTTCTGAGAGCCCCCCAAAATCAATAAAATAAATTAATAGATGGACTGAAATTTGAAATATATATTTAGAGAGAGAGATATAGAAAAAACAGTTTATTACAACTTTTGTTGCAAACTTTATCAAACAAATGAGTTGGTTAATGAATGGTACTTTTCTGGTATGTAATTTTCAGCATTTTAAAGCATTGGTGAATTTTGATACAGAAGATCATATGTTTTGCGCTTAGTATCTATTGTCAAATCCGAACAGCGATGGATTGTTGAGAGATGAGAATTTTAGATCCTCGTGGGTGATGTGTAGTGCCCGGGCCTGGTAGCTGTGGGAGGAAAGGATGCTGTACAAAGAGAAGGGAATGGAATGCAGGCCAAGTACGAAGTTGGATGCGCATTGAAATAAAGAGGTGGAATGAACACATACAAGAATTATGGCCAGACAAGAGACGTACGTTTAATACAAGAATAGAGATGAGGTACATGTACGGGTAACGTCAATACGATCGATCGTGAGAACTACTGACAGGAGAAGAGATAATAATGTGGGAGTTCTCTTGTCTTGATAGTGCTGGCGTTGGAGTTGTAGCAGAGTTGTCTGAACGCGTGGATTCCATATGGTTGGATTGCTCCCAGAAACGTGGAAACCGGGTTCAGTGTGTGAGCCTTACTGCCAAGTAATTCAGTTAACTTGGGGGCTATTCTCAGACGCTGTTAGACTCTCAACGAACAGACTATGAAAGACATAGAACATGAGAGAAGGAAAGAGAGTGGGAGAGTAGCTGGCCGCGAGGGCCGTGGCCAGTTAGGAATACTGGCGCCAAGGAGCATTGGGCCAGTGAGAAGGAGGGTGAGAATGACCGGCCGCAGAGGCCGGGGCTAGAAGCATACCCTGCTAGGGGTGCTGGAGCTAGTGAGCATTGGACCATGTGCATCCAAGGGGTTTTATAGGAGTTGTCAGAGGAAGTGACGTTTTGGATATTAAGCTAAAAGGAGAGTTTCGTACTAAATTCCTAACTAAAAGTATAGGGGGCACTACATATGCATAAATTTCTTTTGTTTCTTTGGCATTCTTTTGGAATAGAAATAATTTATAAATATTTATTGATATTTATCTATGTATTGAAAAATATGAACTTGAATAATTTAATGATCAAAAAATTTAAAGTATTTGTATATTCTAGAAATTATAGAAGATTTGAAGAATCTGTACATTCATTTTATGAAAATTAAATAAGTTAAAAAATATTTCTACGCATCCACATTTACAAAATGTGACCATTAAATAATTCCATAGGTTATTTTTAAATTTTCGAGTAAAGTTAATATAATATACATGAAAAAAGTAATAAGATTTATTTCATTCTAATTTATTCATTTAATTTTTGAAAATAAAATTTTTTTCTTTAAAGAAAAAAAATTGTAATCAACTGTTTCGATTTCTAATATTTTTGTATGTTTTCCATGTAAATATATCGTTTCACGAAGAAAAGAGTTTTCTTGAAAGCAGAAATTTATGTGTATGATTTTTCATGGCAAATATTGCCAATGGTTTTAATCACTGAAAATGGCATTTCCTCTGCAAAGTGCTATAAAAATTGAATTGGTTTCAGTAGGTACACTGACGTTTGCTGGGATCATTCCCATCACACCCATCAAAATCCACAGCATTGAATCATAGTTGGGGTCCATCTCTCTTCTGTTTTTATGAACTGAATATCTGTTGGCGTTGTTCCCAAATGTGGAGTTGATATTCCTCACTGCATCAGCTTCATTATGAACCAGCTTGAAATGCAAAAATACAAGTCTTCTGGGTAGGTATGGAATTTAATATGGTTTAACATAATCAATTGCATACCCCTGACAGATTCCCCGCCTGGAGCATTTGATACAACTGGCTGAGTGCATTCAAGCCACGACTTGGATTCTTCCTTAAACATGTATTTCATGAGGTAGCAAATAACCTGGTTATACGTAAACTTAATCGTATTTTGTCTATAACTTTATAACTATAATGTCGAATGAATTGGCCAAAATGTTGCGACTACATCAAAGATGAGTAGAACAGTTCAAGGTTGGCTTTGATCATATTTGTTTGAAATTAAAACTTGAACATTTTGTTTGAATCTTCTCAGCACAAGAAAAGGTTTTCAAAGTACAGAAAGCTGACAGATTCCTGTTAGTTTGGGCCATCATGAACTGAACATAATTTACTATGAAAAAATAAGGCGGAAGTAACTTATTTATTGACCATCTCCTTTTCAAATTTTTCAATTGATCACATGGTACGCTGCCATCAGACGTTGATCAGGTGACAGTTTCAATTGAGTGACATTTATATGATCAAAGTTACAAAGATTGTTTTTATCTTCATTTTTTTTTTAGATATTCATCTGAAGATAAAAACTTACTTGCTTCTAATGAGCCTGTCAGACCAGATCACCAACACCTGGTTTCTTGTAATATTCAATACTCTGACTGAAATTACCTGAAAAAAAATAACATCAAGAAATTAACATGGGGATAAAGTTTGAAATTATTTTTCTCAAAGTCAGCAACAGTTTCAAGAATATGAATATTTCTGTTTCTTTCTTCTCATAGATACAGAGACATATCCAAGTTAAATGAAAACATCCTTTTTACCAGAGCTTTGAGAGAGCTGGATATTTTTGCTTGTGGTCACCTGTTCATTCTATAGACACTAGTTCTGTTCTGTCAGTAACTCTTGCAAAAATAATGAACTCCCTTGCTTCAATGAAATCTAAAAGGTAAACAAAACAGTTTCTACATATAATATCAATCCAAAACATATCTTGTTTCAATTCCTTTATTGGAAGTTCTGGAGAAATTTACAATGTAAGTTCATTTTAAATTGGCACTTTAGTTTGTGTGAGGCAGCTTATTATTCTGAAAATTTGGACTTTTTAGTGATCACTGCTCAACAAAAGGCGATAGAAACAACTTATCCATTGAATGCCTATTTCTCCAATTTTTGAACTGATCAACCCCAATGAAACATACTGCCAAAAGACATTGGTCATATGATGGTTTCTATCAAGTGATTAACCAGATCTGTATTTTTGAATTACTGAGATATTATTTTATATACTCAAAACTCTCTTTCAAATAGTTTGAGCTTGTAATTCAAGTTAAATGTGAAATAACTGGGCATTCAAAAATATATCACTATGTTTTAATTGATTATGTTACCTACCTTGTATTGCTCATTCCTTCAAACAAGAGTCCTTTATCAATATTTTTCCAGAAAAAAAACTATTCACTTTGTTAGGTTATCTGGCCCAACCACTTATAAGGTCCCAAATCATTGATCTTAATATGGTCCTTTTAACTAGATTCCCCAGTATTAGTTTAACAAATCCTACCTTTCATATCACAATGACATCAACAGCCAGATTTTAATAATACATGATATAAAACTTTGAAAAAAGGCTTCAACTATAACCTTGATGGGGGCTGGGAGTATCACTGGAAATTGCTGAAAGACAACCCCTTAAACTGATATTCTATAGCTGTTCTTACAGCTTGGATTAGAATTGAGTAGTTATGAAGCGCAACTGGAAATAAGAAATATTTGTTAAAAATTGTTAATAATTTCATGACATTTCGTGTCCTATTTGTACAGTGAACAAATAATACTGAGCACTAAAAATATATATATATATATATATATATATATATATATATATGCATTCAAAAAATGGCCAGAAATGTTCAATATATCATTCAATTTAGACAATGTAAATAGATTAAAAAATTGAAGAAAAGGAGGCAGCTGCAGAAATCAAACGAACCACTGATAGATTAGCTGCTTGAACATTGTGCAGAACAGCCCACTAATAATGCAAAGACAGAATAATTGCTTTTAATCCCAACTCCCAAATCATTTATTCTTGGTCTTTCTCGCATCTTTCAACACAACTATGTATTTACGGAATTAATATAGCATAATGATAAGTGCATCACTACATTATATATATGTATATAAATAAATAGATACATGTATATACGTATAAATAAATGTATACGTAAATATACATATGAATAAATATATACATGAATATACATATAGATAAATATACACAAAAATATCATCATCATCTTCATCATCAGTCTTTCAACATCCGTTGTTGGACACAAAGCTTCCCCAGGATTTGCTGCACTTCTCTAATGTGGGCGTTGCGGAGCCAGTACTTTCTGAATTTGTCTAGCTCGTCTCTCCACCTAATATTCTGTCGGCCTCGGTTGTGCATGATATCTCTGGGGATCCATGTTGTGAGTCACTATGTCCATCAGTTGTCCGCCATTCTTGCAACATGGCCAGCCCACTGCAATTTGAGTTTTTTCATGGATTCTATGATGTCCCTGACTCCTGTCTTCTTCCACACATACTGCGCTGTCTTGTGGTCTCTCCATGCAAAGCTCCACATAAATCTTTCATGTGTACGTTGCATGATTCTCAATTTGTGCGTCTGTATCTTGGTTAGGTCCCATGTTTAAGCTCCATAAGTGACTATCAGGAGGATACAATGATTGTACACCCTTCTTTTTAGGATTAATGGGATTTTCTTATTTTTGAAGGTTGAGCTAGCTCTATCAAAGACTTGCCATCCTAGTGTGATTCTTCACTTGATTTCTACTTCTTCTGAGGGACTCATAGAGATTTGTTGTCCCAGGTAGATGTAGTGATCTACTTTCTCCAGGTATATGTCATCAATCTTGATCTTAGTATTTTTATCTTTGATATGGTTGATCTTCGTTTTGCTCAATTTCATGAGTAGGCTGACTTTCTTGCTTTCTTCATTTAATTACCTAGCATTAGTTGGATTATACTGGATCTACAACTTGTCAAGTGATGGCCTCCATGACCTTAGGGATTTCTACAGAGTTGAAGGTTTTTTTGAAGTTGATAAATGCTACAGCGGGTGGTAGTTTATATTCTGCTGCTTTTTCTTTCAGATGATTTATCAAATGCAGGTGGTCCATGGTTTAGTAGCTTCTTCTAAAGCAAGCTTGTTCTCATGCTTGGTTATTGTCAAGCGTTTTTGTGTTTCAGTTGGTGGACATTTTTGTGAAAAGTTTGCAAACGCAGTTGAGTAGGCTTATAGGGCTGTAATTGTTGAGATATTTGTGGTTTCCTTTTTTATATAAAAGCATTATGATTGCAGTGTTCCAGCCATATGGGATTCAAATCTGTTTCAGGCAAAAGTTGAAAAGGACAGCGAGTTTCCTGGTGATGATTTTACCTGCTTAGCAAAGTAAGTCGATTATGCTGTCTGATCCAAGGGCTTTTCTTTTCTTCATCTGTTTGATGGCTTGTTTCACCTCCCTAGGGATTACCTGTGGGAAGTCCTCCAGTTGACTGCTCGTGTCTTCCATATCCTGTTAATTGTTTTGTAGTCCTTATTTAGTTGTATGAATACATATAAATATATATACAGATAAATATATATATATGTACGTATAGATATATACATGTATATATATATTTATATATATATACATATATACATATGAATATGTATATATATATATACATATAAATATATATATACACATAAAAATATATATATACACATAAATATATATATACACATACAAATATATATATACACATATGAATATATATATACACATAAAAATATGTACATATATATATATACATGTAAATTTATATATATAAGTGCATATAAATATATATGCATATAAATATATATATATATGCAAATAAACATAAATATATGCATATAAATATATATATTTATATATATATATATATGCATATAAATATATATATATATTTGAATATATATACATATGTACATATAAATATGTATACATATACATACATATGAATATATATACACATATACATACATACAAATATATATATATATATATTGATATATATACATATGAAAATAAATACATATACATAAATATACAAATATATATTTACGTATGAATATATATACAAATAAATATATACGTATGAATATATATAAATATAAATATATATACACATATACATATATAAAAATATATATACATATATACGTACACAGACTTATGAATATATATATATATATATATATGTATATAAAAATACATATGAATATATATATACATATACATATGTATATAAATATACATATAAATATATATATATATATATATATATATACATGAATATACACATACATATATATATATATATATATACATATGAATATATATGAATATATATATATATATGTGCATATATATATATATCTATGTATAAATATATATATATATATATA
>CAUOPZ010000411.1:0-16704 GCA_963457665.1 Thysanoteuthis rhombus
GTCTGCGATAGTATATAGCCATCTCTTTCTGTCTGCGACCGTTGGTAGCCTTATCTTTCTGTCTGTGACCGTTGGTAGCCTTCTTTTTCTGTCTGTGACTGCTGGTAGCCCTGTCTTTTTGTCTGCGACTGCTGGTAGCCCTGTCTTTTTCGACGTGTAGCCCTGTCTTTCTGTCTGCGACTGCTGGTAACCCTTTCTTCCTGTTTGCGACCGTTGGAAGTCATCTCTTTCTGTCTGCGACTTTTTGTAGTCTTCTCTTTCTGTCTGTGACTGCTGGTAGCCCTGTATTTCTGTGTGCGACTCATGGTAGCCCTTCATGTCTGTGACTGTGGGTAGCCTTCTCTTTCTGTCTGCGACCGTTGGTGGCCCTCTCTGCCTGTGATCGTTGGCAGCTTTCTCTCTCTGTCTGTGACTCTCCCTCTCCTTTTTTTCCGTCTGTGACTGTTCCTCTCCCTCTGTTTCTGTCTGCGACTCTCCCTATCCCTCTTTTTATGTCTGAGACTCCCCCTATCCTTCTCTTCCTGTCTGCGAATCTTCCTATCCCTCTCTTTCTGTCTGTGACTTTCCCATCCCTTTTTTTCCTTTTTGTGACTCTCCCTCTCTTTCTGTCTTTGACTCTCCCTATCCCTCCCTTTCTGTCTTTGACTCTCCCTATCCCTCTCTTTCTGTCTTTGACTCTCCCTATCCTTCTCTTTCTGTCTTCGACTCTCCCTATCCCTCTCTTTCTGTCTTCGACTCTCCCTATCCCTCTCTTTCTGTCTTCGACTCTCCCTATCCCTCTCTTTCTGTCTTCGACTCTCCCTATCCCTTCCTTTCTGTCTGCGACTCTCCCTATCCCTCTCTGTTTGATCCACATATCCAGGTCTGATACAAAATGTGTACTAAGCATCCCTCAGACTCTAGTTTAGCTGAGGGAGGGTGTGGAGGTGAACCCCATTACTGGTTCACTATGGATGATGGGGCCATCCCCTCTCAAAAGCTTTACAAATAATAATTCATCAACTGTTTTTCTACAAACATTATACAATGTTTTTTGGCTCACAGGGCTGCAACGAATCTACTGTTGTTTGAGTGGCAAATAGTTCATGGAGTGGAGATACTTACCAACTTTTCTATTCCAGCTGGGCTTTGGATAAGCATTACTTTTTTTTCTATCAGAGTAAGCCTCTCTGAGATGGACTGCATTGTTTATTCCTGTAGATTCCTTATAAAGCATTGGGTCGAGATGACTATGTTGCAGTTTCACTAGCAAATGAATATTTTGATAGCACCATGCCCAATTCATCGCCTTTACCTGGGCTTTGGGACCAGCTATGATTACTGCCACACTGGAGTTTTTTTTTTTCTGTCAGAGTAAGCTTTTCTAAGATGAACTGACTTACAGGGTTAAAAGTTCTCCCAGTGCCTTACTATTTACCTATTGCAGGGGGATTGGGAAGTGGATTCATGCCTTTAGTTCTGTGGTGCATTCAATTCCTACTTGGTGCGGTACACTTTTGGCTTTAAGCCAGATCAAATAACTTAAGTGCAGCCAACATTCAAGTTCTTCCAGGAGCTTAAATTCCATTGTTCAAAAGGAAGAATTTTCCAAACATGTCACTAGGCCAGATTCTTTGAGCATCTGATTAATAACTTTAGGAGAACAGTGATGTGTCAAGAACAAGAATTTAGTATAAAAATGAATGAATGAGTTATTTCACTATTATTAAGGTAGTCATCACTCTCTTATTCTTTCGTTGCTCCCTCCCCCCCGTTTGTCATCAAGGAGCCTGAGGACCGAAAGGAAAAGAATTTTCTCACCCATCAAATTTCTTGTATATGAGATCAAGAACACTTCCATGCAATGATGTATACAAGGAGAGTGAAATGATTTTGAAAGTAAATGAAGAACCATGACCTCCTTAGATGTGGAGATGAAATTCACAAAAATATTGATTTGGAGAAATTATATTGAATTCTAGGATGTGCACACGGGTGTAACAGTTTAGGGTGTGGAAAATGGAATCTGAATATTCTTCTTCTCTCTACTATAGGTAAATAGTAGGGCAGTTAAAGGCCTTACTAATACCTGAGTGGAGCCCAGTTTGGAAACTGCTGCTCTACATGCTTGAACTATGTACATACCTGTGTCTATCTCTCTCCATCAATTCACCTACTCTCCCCTCTCTGAATTTTTTGGAAAGGGGTACGTGTTTGTTTTATTTGCATCAATATGCCTTACTGTCATTTCCTTATGTAGGAAATTGCAAAAAATACTCGAAACTTGTTTAGGTCCCATTGAAAGCATCACAAAGTCATCTAAACTGGTGGCTCGCTCGTGTCTCATCCCCGCACCTTCACCTCAATTAGCATTACCCCTCCCCAGAATTAAATGCAAAGCTTTCAAAGCTCCCTTATTGTGTGTACACGGCGAGGGGGGCAATGAGACGACGATGAAAATGATTGTATATCAGAGAGAGGTAACAAAAACAAATAAACAAATGGTTCTTTCTTTGAAAATAAGAGCCATTGATTTAATACAGTGCCAGCTAAAATCTTCTGACGTCAGTCTAGTCCTTACCTTTGAATACACTTATAGAAATAAGTCTGTATTCAAAAAAAAAAAAAAAAAATGAATAAATAAATAAATAAATAAATAAGAGAACAATGTAGGAAAGGTGGTCTTGATTGTAAATTGTAATGTATACTCTAGCTCATCTGAGATCGAAAACTATGCACAAATAAAAAAGGATTTAGGGAATTCCTGAGAGAAAATCACTTGAAAATATACAAATTATATTATCGCTTTGAATAAATTAAAATGTTAAACTATTAGTCACCGTTTTTAACATCAAGTGCGTGAAAATTGATAAGTACCGTCTTCCCTATATCCTGCCCCCAAAAGTTCCAACATCTTATGTCTCATTTCATGTTTTCTGTTTTTTCTTTCAAGTATCCTTTTTAATTTTCTTTCTGTCCCTTAAAAAAATAATTTGTTGTGTTTTCTTCTAAATTTATCTTTATTTTTCATTGTTTTTTTTTTTTCAGTTTTTCCCTTTTTTTTCCCACCCACCTTTTTTTACCCTCCTTTCTTCGGCTTTTTTTTGCTTTTTTACATCATCAGCAGCAGCTTACCCCCAAACCTTCTTACATGCCTTCCATCCCATAAGCTACCTCTCATCCTCCCCCAGCATCACCCACATTATTAATAGTAGTACCTCTGGTATAAATACAAGAATCCTCCTTGGGACCTCCACCTCCTATACACACTTGAATTAAAACATACCCCACCAAACCCACAAATGTCTCCTCTCACCCTCTGCAACCTTCTAAATTATATTCCAAAGTAGCAGTACTTTTATTATAAATACTAAAATCCTCCTTGGGACCTCCACCCCTGATACACACCTAAATTGAAACATACCCGACTCCCAACCCCTCTACCTATGCTAGGAGAAATAAACTGTCTGGCACCATCCATAGAATTCTAAGAGATTTCATTTTAATTAATTTTTTTTTTCTTGTGGTCTTTTGTTGCCTAACGATGTGTTCACGTTAGTATTAATAACAATCATCTCTATCTATTTTGGGACCTCTTCCTTTTTTTCTCAGTGCTGAAGAAATCGTTGAGGAGCGATGATTATTTTCAGGTTCCAGTCGACCGATTCCTCCTGTGTGTCTATGGCAACGAAATGCATTATCAGTGATCCATAAAAAAAAATCCTTGCATCATTATAGTTTAAAAAGCAAGTTTCCCCTCTCTCCTCCATCTTACGGATTAGTGGATTTTTGTTAAACTCAAAGACTTGAAAATTGTGTATTGCTGCAGAACAAGATTATGTAGAACTGGTGCTGATCCACCAGAATTCTCATCTCAGGTGTGATGATTCCCACCTGATCAATGTCTCTTTATCACATGACATGGCTGGACTTGTAAACATGTATTTGACATTACTTACTCAAACGCGGAATCTTGGACAACCACCCCATGTGACCACAAAGACTGGGGTCACATCAGGCATTCCATCACAGGTTAGTTTTGAGATAGTGATGTAACTGAAGGAAATTAAATTCTATACATCAGCTTTTCTCAACCCTTTAAGACTGGAGAAACTTGAAATAATTTTCACTTCTCAAGGAACCCCTCCATAGAAATGTTTCGCCTAATGACAAATCAATTTCTTTATAATTTACTTGTATTATGATCCGTAGGTAATTGAGATTTTTTTTATACATACTTATAATTGTTAATTTTGGTGAACATTCCCAGATGAACTATTTTTCTAACCCCTCTTATCTAAAGTTAATTTTGTATAAAAAATATGGAAGTAAGTTTCCTTGAGAAAATATCGAACAGCTCAGCTTACCTTTCATAAATATTATATACCTATATGAAAACTATAGCTGATTTATTAGAAAGAAAAACATTTTCTAAAGATTAGGTTTTGATTAATGAAAATGAAGTTTGCAATTTTTTTTACAATATGAAAAAAAATATGAGTCTCGTGCATGTATGAAATTTTTTGCCATACTCCTAACAACAATGTCTCGCTGGACCTTAGGGGTTCTTCAAGACCCCTGTTGAGAAAGGCTGGTATCAATGAACGTAGAAACTACACCTTGGTATGTCAGTGCACTTGTGTAGAGATATTTAATGCATGCACAAGTACCTCTGTGTGTGTATATAAATGTTGCATATCTTAAATATATATATATTTATATTTTTTTTTATCTGAGGTATCAATAATTGTGTATGAGATTTTCTTAAATTGGTCATCTTATATGTATACCTTGTATGTTGGTATGAAAGAAGGACATTTGATAAGAAAAAATGCAAATATACTAATGGTATTATGACTAGAGGACCTTCTACCATATAAATGAGTTGTAGTGAGCAGCAGATCTCGAAATACATTTTCAACTCATTGGTCTTATAGTCCGGCATATATGGTATTATTATTTTTTCATCCAACTTTTCACGTTTTTTGAATTTTTTTACAAATCAAACTGAGTGGAAAATTTTTAATTAAAAAAAAAAATGAGGAAAAGAATTTCCTTTCAAATCAATAAAAAGAATGCCTATACCAAAATAGTTTTGAAATGATTTCAGAGATAATCCAGAATTTTAATATATTTTAGTGCATGCTTAATCACACAGTATACTTGATATCATAAACATACTCGTATACTTATATCTATTTGTATGCAAATATTGTATAATAACAGCACTGGCGTAGATATTTTTTGTCTGAATTTCTGAGATGGGGATTAATATTATCATACACTGATTTACTTTGACTAGTGTCCTCAACTAAGTTGTTTTTGTAACATTATTTTTGCTATTGTGCTCTCTGTATCCTCTGGTTCTGTCGAAGCGGCAGACAAGCAACATCTCAAATCTTGGAAGAATTAACTGATAAGAGATAGCTTCAGCATGGATAGCATCATAAGAACAATTTCCCACTGGGGATTGAATGAAGAGTTCAGTCAAAAATTCCTGGAAGGTTATCAACTAAAGAAAGATGGAGGGTAAAATGGCTTAATCATCGCAACTATAACCACGAAAATAAGAACGCTACTCTGAGTAAATAAGTATATAATATTGGGATAAATATATTCAATATTTTCTTCATATTCAGTACTTACATCGTATGTAGATATCTAATACACACTTGTCCTTACACCTTTTTTCTAATTGTAAATAATACAAGCATCCCCCATTATAATGCTGCTGTGAAGGTCCGAGAAAGTCAACCACGTTTAATCAAGCCTCGATCAATCCAGCTATTTTGGAACGGGATTATTATTTTTGAGTCCATTATACACACCATGTTAGGCCTTTATTATAATGATTATATGAGTTTTGTAAAACCACTCAGTTTTTTTCCTGCCCTGGCCCACTTAACATATAATTAGAACAAGCGCAAATGTGACTAAGCATTTGTCAATCATAGATATTGAACTGTGTAATACATACATGGGTATTATATTACCATGGCTTGTAGATATGGTCATGCTTCTATACACAGAAAATAGATAATATTATTGATTATTTGTAGATGTTATACCATAGATACTTAAAAAGTCTAATAAGGGATTTGATGGTATGATTGCTATATGGATTTGAAAAATCTTTCATTCTCACTGACAAGCACATGATTATTAAAACTGTAAATACATCAATACTTGCACACATATCTTTATATTTTTTTAATATATCAGTGTAGGGTATGTAACACATTGATTTGAGGATGTGTGTATAATACATATTGTGTATTCTGGTAGCATCTTTTCTAAACAAT
Source organism: Thysanoteuthis rhombus (assembly GCA_963457665.1). Taxonomy (NCBI): domain Eukaryota; kingdom Metazoa; phylum Mollusca; class Cephalopoda; order Oegopsida; family Thysanoteuthidae; genus Thysanoteuthis; species Thysanoteuthis major. The sequence continues at coordinate 6,282 of CAUOPZ010000411.1, forward strand.
TATTATTGAAAAATATAAATATTTTTTGTCTGTTTATTTTTCTAATTATGTATATGTAGATACATATAACAGCCATGGAATCATTGGATTGAAAAATTTTGTGCTTATATAGATATATTTATGTATCAGTATATGTATGTTATCTTACAGACAGTTTGGCACACATTTATGTATAACGATGTGTGATATTGATTGGGATGTGTATGTCTCTCTCTCTCCATATATATATATATATATATATATATATATATATATATATATATATATATATATAAAATAAGCAATGTGTCTGCACATTTCTGTTCCACCACATTCAAGGAAAAAGATTTGAGTGGATTCAAAATTGAAAAGAAGTATGTTCGCAAAATGAGGCTGTGTAAAACATGTATGATTTGGCCTCTTACTTGCCTGAATTATTTTTGCCCACTGCACAAGAAGCTTCTCCTCCCAGCATTCCTGGATGCGAGAGACTTCCTAAAAATAAAATTTAAAAAAAGCAAAAAAAAAGAAGCTCATTGTGTATGTACACAGAGAGAGTAGATGAGAAACACATATACTGTTTGTATGTGTATGTATTTATTTATATATATATATATATATATATATATATATATATATATACTCACACACACTGAATGACCAATACAAAAAAAGGAAATGCCTATCAGTAAAAAAGCATCTTTCTGTTATTTGCTGATACAGCTCTATTGGTAGATAATTGAATGCTTAGTCAAAAACAAGTTTTATTCATTAGTTAGTTCAGTTTGTTTCTGCAGAAGACCTCCTTTGACTCTAATAAGAGATCAAAACTATTTTTGAAAGGTAGCTTAATTCTACAATGTACCATTTTGCCCACTCAAAGGTCACATACAAACACCAGAAAAAGGACCAATTCAGCATAATACTCACATTGTAAATCAAACTCCTCACTAGAAACTTGAAAAGTGTTGGAATTTTGCTGAAAAACATATTCTAGGGTCTCATTAGTTTGCATAAAGAATTTCTTATAGATGTTTTGTGATTTTTGAGTTATGTGATGATATATGAATAATTGCAGCATTCAAATAAATTCAAAATCCAAGTTGAATGTGAAAGCAGTTGGACATGAAATAAATGATCAATTTAGGATAATACACACATTGAAACCCACTTGAAAATTTTTTTCAAAAGCTCACTTGCATAAGTCCTGCTCTGGGGTCCACCATAGACAATTTTAGTAACCACAGACAATTTTTCAGCTATAAATAACTCTTTCTGTTCTTGAGTTATGCAATGACAGATGGATGAGCTTTGTAAGATTATAGTAAGCTAAGCATTTTCCTCTTATCTGCTCAATAGATCTTACTTATAGTATTGCAATATGAATAAATATTAGTATTTAATGATATACTCTGATGAACCACTGCATTATGACTACTTGCCTCAGTGTTTGTCCTCCACATGTCTGCAAAACAGCTCTTACCCAATCCAGCATGGATTCCACAAGACCTCTTGCAGTATCCTCAGGGATCCGATGATAATGGGTTAAGTGACTAACCAAACCTGTTTTCTTTTAGATATGTTTACCTGTGTCAAAATTGTATGTGTAGAGTTTAGAAAAAAAAATCAACAGAATCATAGTAACATGACTGAACATATCCGACTTGAACTCTAACATTGTTTTTCTTCAAAAAAAAGCTTTCCATTACTTATTTTCTGTTAAAATTGAGTTATTCACTTCAGCTGGAGGTTAGATTGGTGTAATACTTATCGGCACAAGTCTGTTAGTGTTCATTTTGCCCTTGGAAGAGGCATGAATTCACCTATTCTACCCCCATCCCAGCTATGTGTAAGATATCAGGACAGACAACCAATCTAAGAGAAAGACGATTCTGCATTCAGAAGTTGAAAAATCCAGAAGTGGAATCCATTCCTCCCCCAAGTTATGGGTAAAAATAGCAAAAAATGTTGGAGGTAGGACTTGCAATCCTACTCTGTAAACCCAATAGGTGAATATGATCAGCGCTAGCTGAAGGTCTGATTGGATCCAGGATTCAGGTCACGTTGGCCATTTTTTGCATCAATCACCAACTTCTACTGTGCATACCCTAGACTACTACTTGATAAGTTAATTAGTATCTTGATTATGGTTATATGTTAAATCATCTAGTGCTTAAGAGAAATTAATGTTATTGTTTAAAACATCGATTTTCCATAACATTAATTAAACTTCTTGCTTGGTATTAGCCAAAATTCGAGAGTTGACTGAACAGTTTTTTGTTTAATTCAAAGATAAACTATTGTGTGACCATCTCTGTGTGTATATACAAGTATGGATCAATAAGTCTGTAGCTTGAAAGATATCACTTGAATTTTGATGTGAAATTTTCGCAGTGTAATGTTTGATCTGTATATACAATGGAGAAGTGTTGGCTCATATGCATTGGCAAGGAAGGGAATTTTGTTGAAAAATAAATATTTTTTAGTGCTTTTTTTTCCTCATCATTTGGCTATGGGCTTGTTGCTGTACCTACATAAATGTTTTTTCCCCTGTGTGTATGTAATATATATATTGCAATAAGTATGTGGTACATTTCAAAAAGTTCATTTTTAACATCCTTTTAAGGCTATCAAATTAACAGAATTTGGACCAAAGATTGAGTTATGTTTGTAACTTTTAATCTTCTGTTCAATCTTCTTTAAATATCTCCTTTAATTTTAGTATTTTTAAAATCAGTGATCTTGATTCTGTCAATTTTGAAAATGTATAAAGATGTTAAAATGAACTTTTGGAAATGTATCGGTTATTTTTTGCACTCTATACGTACATACCTATTTGTTTAGAGAGAGAAAGAGATACAGACACATTCACATTCTGTACCACTTCATCCTCTGAGTACATCAGCTTCAGGCAAAAATGGTTACAAAAACAAACCTTTTAATGTTCACATAAGTCTTACTTGCTTTCTGTACTTAAATCCTATTTCATCTGATCAAAAGATTTTTTTCTCTTCCAAGTTTCTACTGAAGTCATTTCAGTTTATCAAAGTTTAGATTTTGTTTTTGTTTTGTTTTTTCATTTTTTTTAGGTGCAAATAGCCATGACATTTAGTGTCCATTCAATGAACCATAAATTTCCAAGAAGAGATTATTTTTTCTTTTCTTCCATTGCATATTTTTGCTGTTCAAGAATCTAATAAAATCTATGAATACTTTTCATTCATATAGCCTATCATAAAATAAGTCTTTTGTTAATTTTTGATTTGTGATGTCCATATTTTTTCTGTTTATCATGCAGAAATCTGGAAAAAAAAACAGTCTCATTTTTAAGAGAAGTTTTATAACTGGATCCCTTCCACAAAGATGATTTCTTTTTTGAAAAAAGTCAGGAGACATCTGTTAGTATAGTGGAGCATTTTTCTCTTGACAGTGGCTGACAAGATGTCTCCCATGAAAATTCTTTGTTTTGGGGTTTTCTAATTTCAGTGGTTAATTGGATAGGGATTGAAGATAATTCTTGAATGGTGTTGAAAGCAGCGGTGTTCCTGGGGTGGCTGATGAGATATTTCACAAAGTCATTTAGGTTTACCAAAGTTTAGATTTCATGTTTTTGTAGGGGTTTTTGCAAGTAACCATGAAATCTGATGGTTCAATAAGCCATAAATTTCCCCATAGGAAACAATTTTCTTCTTTTCTTCCATTTTATGGAATATTTTTTGTTACCAAAAATGTAATATCTCTAGGTACTTTTACTTCAGGCAAAATGCCTATGGCGTATTTCTAAATGAGTTGTCTTGAATATCTGATGTTATTAATCTCATTACTATTTGAGAAATCTGTGTGTGCATATGCAGCAATTACTCAACAACCATTGTAAAAAGTTTGCATTTGCTAGATGTAATAGTGAGCACACAAAGAAGTGCTGTGTGAAGTTTCAAGTTGTTTGGATCAATGGTTCTGGAGGAATCTGATAAAATGGATAATTTTCAGATGTGTTAGCATCTCCACTACCATTATATTGACGGTCTAATGTAATCTTTTGTTTCCTTGCAACCTTCTGTTATGTCTGAAAGTGTGAGAGAACTAGTGTATTCATGGTTTGACTCTCAGGGTTATTGTCTTATAAACCTTTGGCTGTGGCTGACAAAATATCTCACAGAAAATTTCTTTATTCTCAGGTCTTGTTGGTCTTGTACTGATTGGAGATAATTTTCTGATATTGATGGAGTCAGAGAAAAAGCATTAATTGTGTCAGTGGGGCCGATGAGTTATTTTACAAGAACTCTCCCTCTCTTTCTGTGTCTCACTCAGGCTGTTAATCAGAGAGTGATTCAAAGACAATTAGTATGTGGCGATGAAGGCAGTGAAAGCAGTGATTGTTCTAGACTGGCTGAGAAGACATCTTGCCAGAAATTTCTTTGTTCTGTGTCTTCGTACTCTGGCAATGGATTGGATAGTGTGATTCAAGACAATTCATAGCAATGAAGGCATTGAAAGCATTAATTATCCTGGCACAGGTGAAGGAATATTTCTCCAAAATATCCTAGTCCCTCATGATTAACCCACCCAGGCAAAACTCAGACTTGTCTGTCATCCAAATTATTTTCATTTTTTTATGGAGTTGAGTCAGTTTTGTCATTTGATAGTCTTTCTGCCTCTATTTTCATACCATATTCTTAGTCTACTTCCAAATAGAAGTAAGAGTAATAGTCATAAATTGTTTAAATATCATTTTTCAGGATTTTCAATTTTACATTTATTTGAGTCAATGATTGGATTAATAGTCATTAAATTTTTACTGGTGGTTGTGTGGGAATGTCTGCATTAGATGATTCAATAAACATGCATAAGGTTCATTCCTGAGAGTAATTTTATCTGAGCAAAGTCGGAAAGAACAGGTAAAAAAACCTAAAAACTGAAAAGCACTTGAAAAATGCATACCCCTTCCAACATCATTCTCACTTGAAACTTGAATGAAAATCAGTTCTTATATAGCAATGATATGGGTAGGAGTTACCTATGAAAAGAAATTTTTGGGTCACTTCAAATTGTGATAATTTCTTTCTTAGCCTATGGCCCACCTTTGTGCAAAAATATCATTGATATCTATTGAGAGCTTTCGCAGATATTGTATAGACTGAAAGACAGATATAAGTAAATACCTGTATTTCTTCAACTTAGTTGGCAGAGATAAATGAAGGCTGGAACAAGGATATGTCGAAAATCTTTGAGGCAGTCAAGTGTGACAGTTTTGATCTTGGTAAAGACTTCCCTCTGCGTCAAATGTTTTATTTGATAAAAATTTGCCACCAGGCAGATTATGTTCTGTGTAATCAAATGAATTTTCTTCTTTTTTTGGTGTCTTTTATGAATATTTTAAGTTTCTTTAGTATTCTTTGTACATTTGAGAGGAGAAGATGGGGAGGAGAAAATTAGTTGTAGAATTAGAAGAAATATGGAAGAAAAAAAACATACTAGGTAAACAAGTTGAAAATTTCAACTTTTCAGGGATTATAAGTATTTTATTATATTATCTGACATTGTATTTGTTTAGAGACTTTTTTTTCTTTAAAAAAACTGAAATTTATGATGATTGTAAAAAAAAGACAGCTGCAGGCCTTTTTGGTTGGTAGTTCTAGTGTGTAATGACAAGACAGCATGGGTGTCTGCTGCCACTTTTCCATGGCAGAGGAGATGCAAAAGTTTGGGGCAAAGATATGCTATTGGAGGGGGGATGCCAAGATATACTGGTGGGGCAGGGGGCAAAAGGATATATTCAGAACATATCCTTATGGCAACCGTGTTATACAATTGGCATTAAACCCATGAAGTAGATGCTGTACTCACCGCTATTAGTAGTGGAAGCAAGTGTATGTCAGATGGTGTATTTGACTGTTGACTAAGACTCATGACCTGACCCCAGATTGACACGTTGGAGTGTAACCACCAGCAAATTATGAGTCTTTTCAATTGGGATTATCAATTTGGCATCACATAAAACAATTGTAGTGCACCATTATCCTTTATTGACTATAAGGTTCAAACTGTCTAATCAGTTCTGGCTTGATCTAGGAGAAGGGGCGTCTCATTGACCCCCATCTCCCAATTGGATGCTTATGCAAAACAAGGACTGATAATTTTTACATTCATATAGAAATTAAAATGATGCAAGGTGCTTCTTTTCTTGCATGTTCAAAATTCATGCAGTATCCCTAACAACCTCACCTGGGATCCTAGGGTTCCACTGAATCCTGGTTGAAAAAGTCTAATCTATACATCCTTATTGAGTGAAAGCTCTCGCCCGCAAAAAGAAAAAAAAGATTCCCAATAACTCTTACAAATCTCGATTTTATTGGATATGAAAATTAGTATATTTGTAAGGAAATGTTTTTTTGATAATCTTAGATATTTTAGGAACCGGTGTTCTGTTCTTTCTCTCACACAATTCTGTAATATCTTCCTTGGGATGGTTATTAAATCCCTTTGGGAACCACATAACCTTGCATATATTAATCTTATTCTTGGCATTCGAGGTTAAAAAATTTCGAACATAAATCATTTCTTGTTATACGATAAAAGAAACCGGCCTGGTTAGTCACTCAATAGAAACTGTAACCAAATAGAAATATGTCTTGGCAGTATGACATGCTGGTGGTGATCTATTAAAAAGAGATTGATCAACAAATAAATTGATTCTCACCTTTTCGTATGTAGTGATCATTAAAAAAGATTGAATATAAAGAAACAAAACAGGCCTGAATGCTGCTACACACAATCTGAAAGACTGATTTAGCTCTGACAATGTAAGTTGAACCATCTGTACTGAAAAAACCTTTTTGTACAGGAAATTATGAAAAAATAATTTCTTAGACTTGAGGAGTAAAACCCTACATATATAACCAGTCAGCCTGACCACCTTGAAAACTGAGGAAACCTATGTTGACAGTTTTGGTTTACAGTTTCTAAAAAATGACAAGAAAATTCTAGATGAATGAATAAGATGGTACTATTCTTGGTTTCCAATCACTGAGAAAGGAAATCTTTGAGACACCTTAATTTGTAAGAATTCTTGTTGTTTCTTTATTTTTCTCTTTTGCCTTTTTTTTTATTGACCATAATCAATAACCGCCCTCTGCCCTTCAGACACTGCAGTAAATGTGATCTACTCAGGGGAGGCAATACAGTTATTTTAATTCATTTCTCTAGGGTTATATGGAAAAATATCATTCTTTCCAATACCTCATCTATACCTCTGTTACTTTTCTAATTCTCTCTTTTGCTCTTTGTGCAGATAAATATGTATATATAATGTGTGTGTATATATATATATATATATATATATATATATATATATACAGTACATTATGATATGAAGCAATGTCTGATATGTGATGGATTTATTCTATAGAATGCTCAATACATTCAACTTTGAACTATAAGTATTGAGTTGTAATGTGTGTGTTTTGCTAGTGGTTACAAGAGGTGTGATCAGAGACAGTAAACTACAAAATCAAGATGCCTATATATTTCTGAAAGATCACAAACCTGATTTCACCAACAAAACCACAACAAGACTTATCAACCTGACGAAAACACGGGTCAGAAGAATCAGCAAAAATATATTAGAAAAAATTAACAACAGTATCGAAAAAAACTATAAATCAACCAATGGATTAACTCCAATGATGCCATCTCCTGGTTTAGTAATATTGAAAAGAAACATAGGCGCGCCTTTATACAATTTGATATCATTGACTTTTATCCCTCCGTATCCGAAAGGCATATTCGAGGAGTCCATGGAATTCGCCAAAACTTACACCAACATCAACAATGGAGATATTGAAATAATTAAACACAGCAGACGTACAGTACTATTCCAAAACCAAGGACAATGTACAAAAAAACTGACGTTTGTGGTTTCGGTGTCTCTATGGGCAGCCTTGATTTAGCTGAAATGTCGGATTTAATCAATCTGTATGTTTTATACAACCTTACCCATGAATTAGATTCTGAATATAGGATTAAACTGCAATGATGACCTAATTGTAATGGTGCGAAAATGCGAAAACATTGAAAAATATTGTAAAAAACATGAAAAAAAATGAACTATAAAGTAGAAAACAAGGCCAATATTGGAATTCTACACTTCCGAGACCTGACTTGTAATTCAAATAACAGTTATGGACCTTACAGAAAAAAAACAAACTCTGTGATAAGGTATATCAAAACTAGTTTGAACCACCTAAATAAAATTATTTGAAGATCGCCAAACTAAGTTTGAAATAAATTTATTAAAGAACTGAAAAATAGTGGTTTCACTGGAACAAAGTTTAAGTATGACAAGAGAGTGAAATTCAATACCAAAAAAACAGCTACAACCCAAAAAACAGAAATAGAAAGATCATCCTGTATATATCACCATTTAACCAATGAGTAAAAAACTAACTTAGATAATATATTCATTCAATTAATAGAGAAACACCAACCCCTCTACCAAATCACTCACTAAACAAAATATTAATGAGACCAAACTGAGAATCAGCTTTAGTTGTATTGAAAATTTCAATACTCTTATTACGAAACATAACAATGAAATTATTAGAGAGAATACAAAAAGGAAAAACATAAACATATGGAAAATATAAAAATAATATATCATTATCTACGCATTACTGGAAAAAGGGAAAAATGAACCACAAACAAACTGTAAAATGAAAAATTTCCAGATAAACTTATATATGCCAAAATATGGAAACTCCATCTTATCTCTAACTGAAATAGAAATTTGAAATATTCAGCTATGCTGAAAACGCAAAAAAACTAAGATTTATCAAACGAAGAATGGAATAGCGTTAAATGCTGTCATTGCTCCTAATTTTCAACAAATATAATTCAGTAATCCATAAATTAGTACACTAAGAGTAATATACACAGGTTACCCACCAAGTCATCCGAAAGAACCACCTAATAAATATTGTATACTTCACCCTCTCTCGGTAAATTATTGAAAATACATTTAACCATTGTCATGAGAGACACCAACATAAGTAATAATTCGAAAAAAGTAAAAGAATAAAGGTGTTAGTGTAGCGAAACTATTCACTAATATATGTTTATAGATATATGTACATATATATATGGTATATATATATGTATATGTATAGTGTGTACTGTAGAGAGTGAGACAGACTCGGGAGTGAAGTGTTTGGTGGTAAGATTTATTAATCCTTATATGTAAATAGTCCATACATGTTTCGGGATTCTTCCCATCATCAGTGGTGTGTGCTGTGTGAGTGTGTATTAAAATGTACCATGTGGAACCGGAGTGTGTGTGTGTATATATATATATATATATATATATATATATATATATATTTATTCTAATTCTCGTTGTACTTTTTTTTTCATTATCAATGTGATAGGTCTTATCATATCCCAGTCATTTTCATCTTCAATGTCGTATAAAATCAATTAATTAACCATAGAATTAAAAAAATCAATTTGATTTAATGTTTTTAAAACTTGATATCATGAATCAGTAATGTGACGGCTGTTGACATAGTATTTGTAAAAACATTTGTTATAATCATTGACTTTGCAATTCAATATACGAGATGTCCAAAGAAATTAAACTTGCTGGTCTAAACAATGAAGACAATTTCTCAACTTCTCTTGTTGAACTATAATTCATTTAAAGGAATTGATAGTTAGTGTAGGAAATGTACTTGATAAAGAAAAGAGAGCCTTTGGAAAAGTGCCTGTCATGGAACAATTCTAATTATACAGACATTGGTTTGTGAGTTCAGTCCTCACTTGATACTTCCATTGTACGTTTGGAATAAGCTGTCAAAGGTTGAACCTCCTATCTACCAATGCTGAACTCCAGGAATTGACCTTTAAGGGTTTTTTTTTTTCCCCTCCTTATTGTTCAATAAAAAAATTGCTTTTTTTTGTTTCGTCAAATCATATACCGTTGACAAGCTGACTCTAATATTCACACAAACTCTTCAAGAAGTTCTTTCATCTGATTTTTCAGTAACTCCACTTTTTAAGCACAGATTATGTTCTATGTTAATGCTTTTAAACACTAGCACTATCTTCTGCACTAGCTGAATACATGAAATTACCAGATATGTTATCGAAACTCTCTGCTGCAGTGTAAACAAAGTTTGGTATCTAAGCACTGCTAACAAAGCTGCCCAGATGGCAGATTCTCAAACTTGCTGGATCATGACAGTTGCCGTACTACAGAATACCGGATCAAAGTTGTTCAACTTTTCTTTGGAGGTGTAAATTAATTTTTTCTATATCAATATATATATATATATATATATATACACACACACATGTATGTATGTTTTTTCTTCATATTATCAAAACTAGCTGAATCTCTGCCCTAACTAGCAAGGTAAATTGCTGCCGAAAAAAATTAATGGAATAGGTG
>CAUOPZ010000412.1:15000-17500 GCA_963457665.1 Thysanoteuthis rhombus
ATATTAAATTGCCCCTCGGACTTGCCTATGTACTGTAACTTACATCTATTGCACTCTAGAAGGTATATAATGTTCTTACTGCGGCAGTTGCTATTGTGATATATGTGGTAACTCTTTTTTGTGGTAGTGCTTGTAAATGTGTTGGTGTACTTGAGGTGGTTGCAACCTAGACTGTTTCTTATGTTGTAAGGTGTGCAGAATTTAATTGTTCTAGGTGTATTTTTGTGTACGACTTCATTGTTAACGATATTATTGCTACTGATCATGTCTCTGATGTTTTTGGGTCTGCGGTAGGAGATAACACATGGGTCTGTGAATGTTTCTTTTAGATCTGTTTTGATCGTGAGAATGTTCCATCTATTTTTGATGATGTGTGCTCAGGTTGGGAGTGTGTTGTTGAAGGTTGTTATAAGGGGTATGCGGTTGGGTTTGTTATTGTGGGACAGTAAAAGGGTTTCATCTCTGGGTATTCCTGTCACTTTTCTTATTTGTTTTTTTGTGTCATCTAGTGGATAACCTCGTTGGGTGAAATATTGTATAAGGTTATGTTTGTGTCTGTTAAGTTCACTATTAGTAGAGCAGATTCTTCTTTTTCTAAGAGCTTGTGAAAATGGTAGGCTTCTTTTTAAGTGTTGGGGATGGGCTGATTTGGAGTGGAGGTAATTGTGGGTGTCCGTGGGTTTAGTGTAGAGGGTGGTTTGGAGGTTTCTGTTGTCATCTACATATATGCGTGTGTCTAAGAAGGCTATGGAGTCAGTGGATGTAGTGAAGTCAAACTTAATAGAGTCATGTGCCGAGTTTAGATGTATAAAGAAATTATCTAGTTTGGGTTTTTTCGCCTGTATATATGAAAAAAATGTCGTCTATGTATCTACCATAAAAGATGCAGTCATTATAAATCTCGGGGTAAATGTAGGTTTCTTCAAATTTACCCATGAAAATATTAGCATAGGATGGGGCTGCTACTGTGCCCATGGCGCAGCCTTTCACCTGGAGGAAGTGTCTATTATTAAAGTTAAAGCTATTTAGAGTTAGAATGTGGTGCATAAGAGTGGAGATTGTTCTAGTGCTAGGTTCTCTAGTAGTTCTATTGTTTAAGGCTTCTGTCAGTGCAAGGATACCTTCATCACGTTTGATGTTGGCGTAAAGGGATTTAACATCCATACTAACAAGAATTGCTTTGTCTGGGATTGCTGTGATGTGTTTGATTTTGTTTAGGAGGTCTGTGGTGTCACGTATGTATGATTTGATTTGAGTTGCTATGGGTTGGATGTAGCGATCTATAAATTTGGATAGTTTGGTAGTGTGGCAGTTCGTGGAGGAGATGACTGGTCTACCTGGGTTATTTGGTTTGTGGATTTTGGGGAGTAGGTAGAACCTTGCGGGTTTTGTGGAAGTGGGTTTCAGTATATTCTGTGTCCTTTTATCTATCATGTTGCTATTGTGTAATTCTATCAGGGATTGGGTTATTGTGTTTATGTATTCATAAAAAGGGTCTTTGGGGAGTTCTTTGTAAAATTCTGTGTTGCTTAATAGTAAGTAAGCTTCTGTGAGGTATTCATCTAAACCACAGATGACTATGGATCCACCCTTATCTGCTCTTGTGATGATCAAGTTTGTATTGTTTTTTAATTTATTAAGAGCCTTTCGCTCTTTAGTTGTAAGGTCATCACGTGTTAGGGTTTGTTGTGTGTTATTGTTGATGTAAGTTTTGATGTCATCTCTGACAGCTAACTCAAAAGTTTGAATGGTAGTGTCTATGTTTTTTGGGGTGGATGATTTGTTGGGGTCTTTAAGCCTATCAAGGATGTCACTGTCATGGCCTGTTTTCCCAAAGTGGGTTCTAAGATTGATCCTCCTGAAGAAGTCATAGAGATCCTTGTTGAGGGTGTGATTGTTAAAGTGTGGGGGTCAAAGAAAGAAATTAAGGCCCTTGTTTATGAGTTTGAATGTGTCCCTAGTGAATCGAAATTTACTCAATTTCATTATTTTTTCTTCTGGTCTTCCTTGATTCTCATGGTGTGTAGTGGTGTTTTGGTAAGTTTTCTAAACTGCACTGTATATGCATATACATATATATATATATAAATATATATATATATATATACATCTAAATATATATACATATCTATATAAAAAAAAATATACATATGTATATATATATATATATACATATATATATACGTATATATATATATATATATACATGAATACATATATATATATATATATATATATATACATATATACATAAATACATATATATATATATATATATACGTATATATATATATATATACATATATACATACATTATATATATATATATATATACACATACATATGTATACATGTATATATACATATATATACATTCATATATATATATAAATATATATATATATATACATATATATATACATATATATATATATATATATACACATGCATATATATATATATACATATATATATATTAATACATATATATATATGCATA
>CAUOPZ010000412.1:25000-27500 GCA_963457665.1 Thysanoteuthis rhombus
TATATATATACTAACATACATATATATATATATTTATATATATTCTAACATACGTATGTATATATATATATACTAACATACATATATATATATATATACTAACATACATATATATATATATTATACATATATACTAACATACATATATATATATATATATATATACTAACATATATATATATATATATATACTAACATACAAATATAGATATATATATACCAACACATATATATATATATATATATATATATATACTAACATACATATATATATATACTAACATACATATATATATATATACTAACATACATATATATATATATACTAACATACATATATATATATATATACTAACAAACAGATATATGTATATATACTAGTATATATATATATATATATATATATACTAACATACATATATATATATATATATATACTAACTACATATATATATATATATATATATATACAAACGTACATATATATATATATATATATACTAACGTACATATATATATATATATATACTAACATACATATATATATATATACATATATACTAACATACATATATATATATATATATATATATATATATACTAACATACATATATATATATACATATATACTAACATATATATATATATATATGCTAACATACATATATATATATATACTAACATACATATATATATATATACTAACATACATATATATATATATATACTAACACATATATATATATATATATATATACTAACATACATATATATATATATACTAACGTACATATATCTATATATACTAACATATATTTATATATATATATATATATATATACTAACATACATATATGCATATATATATATATATACTAACATACATATATGCATATATATATATATATACTAACATATATATATATATATATACTTACATACATATATATATATACATGTATACTAAAATACATATATATACATATATATATATATAAACTAACATATATATATATATATATACTAACATACGTATGTATATATATATATATATATACTAACATACATATAGATATATATATATATATTTTAGCATACATATGTATATATATATATATACTAACATACATATATATATATATATATATATATACTAATATACATATATGTATATATATACTAACATACATGTATATATATATATATATACTAACACATATATATATATATATATATACTAACATACATATATATATATATACTAAAATACATATATATATATATACTAACATACATATATCTATATATACTAACATATATTTATATATATATATATATATACTAACATACATATATGCATATATATATATATACTAACATATATATATATAGTATCATATATATATATACATGTATACTAAAATACATATATATACATTTATATATATATAAACTAACATATATATATATATATATATATATATATATATACTAACATACGTATATATATATATATATATATATACTAACATACATATATATATATATTTATATATATTCTAACATACGTATGTATATATATATATACTAACATACATATATATATATATATATGTATATATATATACTAACATACATATATAAATATATATACATATACTAACATATATATATATATATATACTAACATACATATATAGATATATATATACTAACACATATATATATATATATATATATATATATATATACTAACATACATATATACATATACTAACATACATATATATATATATACTAACATACATATATATATATATACTAACATACATATATATATATATATACTAACATACATATATATGTATATATACTAGTATATATATATATATATATATATATATACTAACATACATATATATAATATATATATATACTAACATACATAGATATATATATATACATATACTAACATACATATATATATATATATACTAACATACATAAATATGTATATATATATACTAACATAAATAAATATATATATATAAACTAACATACATATGTATATATATATATATACTAACGCATATATATATATATATATATATACTTACATACATATATATATATATACTAACGTACATATATATGTATATATACTAACATACATATATATATATACTAACGTACATATATATATATATACTAACATACATATATCTGTATATATACTAACATACATATATATATATATATATACTAACATACATATATATATATATATACTAACATACATATATATATATATATATATATACTAACATACTTATATATATATACTAACATACATATATATGTATATATACTAACATACATATATATATATACTAACATACATATATATATATATATACTAACATACATATATAAACATATACATATACTAACATACATATATATATATATATATATATATATACTAACATACATAAATAT
>CAUOPZ010000414.1:0-16543 GCA_963457665.1 Thysanoteuthis rhombus
CTTTTCAGATCAATGATTAAGAGCAACGCTGTGTTGAAGCAGCTACCTTATCAGTTGTAGGTTTGATTGTTTTGATAGCTGCCCAATTGTTCACGCTGTCTAGGCCGAGTGACCCATTCACCGTGTTATAATAGATCAATTCAAGTAATATAACGCAGATATGAATATTTAGTCAGATTATACATTTCTACTTTTCTCCTTTCCCCTTTCTTCTTTTTTATTTCTTAATAATTGTAATAAGGATGATAATGATAATATATATATATATATATATATATATATATATATATATATATATATATATATATATATATATATAAATATATATATGTGTGTGTGTGTGTGTGTGTAACTATGAATATATAAATAAATGAATAAATGGAGATATGTTTTAAATTGTATTCGTTGGAATATCGAATTTTAACAGGGAAACAACAAAGAAATGCATGTCGTACAAAGAGAATATATCAAGAATAAAGATACTTGTTGACAATCCTTATAAAGGATCACCATAAATAGTGACTCGAGTCAGAAATTTGTCAGTCAGGAGGGACAAATACACCTTCAAATGACGCAGTTTCTATCAGTGCAGTTACTTCTCTCTCAATACATATAATTGGACATGCACGGAGAATTGAACATAGCTGAACATACGGCTATATGAGCATTTGTTAACGTAGATATTTACTGAACCTTTCATGAGCTCACTACAGCAAAGGCCTGCGAGAATACTTCAGGTAACATCGTTCAAAGCGGGCGTAGATGCATCCATATGAGTATGTTAGTGCATGACTCATACATTACACACACACACATAAATATATGTAAATATATATGTATATCAAACACACACAAACACACACACTCACACACGTATATAGATATATATGTATATCATAATGAAATTGACATATGATCTGGCAAAATGATTTTAAATCGCATTACATTATAAAGGAACTCTTGTTTGAAACAATCGCCTATTGTTACTTGGTTAACGTACAGGTTGGCTTAACGCGAATAGAATGAAAGGCCAAGAAAATAGGGCTATTGCTGAAATCGAACCCGTGTCCAATAAGGTAGCTGCTTCAACGTTGCGTTACTTTATAAAAGTTGTCTATGGCCAAATGGTACATTAAGCGTTTAACAACGGGTGATCATTTCAGATAAGAATTTCTATACAGTATAAAGCAATTATATATATGTATATGTATATGTATATATATATATATATATATATCTATATCTATATCTATATCTATCTATCTATCTATATATATATATATATATATATATATATATATATATGTATAAATTTTTAGCCTAATCATAAAGGAGCATTTACAACATTTTCTGGACAATGTACCCAGTACAGTTGTGTATATTATTATCATATGGGCAAATAGCCAATAAGCTATTGTAAGTGTTGCAGTGTTGATTGCACTAATAATAATTCGTAATAATAATTTGATATTATTAGGCTTTTTTCGGTATCAAATATGATTCATTTCTAATTAAAGCTACTGGACCAATAATTTCGATTTTTATGTAATAATTAAGCCAAAGCTAATTCATTAAACGAAGAAACAAAGCAAAAATAAAAATAAAAATAAAAGTCCCTTGTGAAATTCCAATTGCGTGAGCCGTCTTCATGAAAGTGTCCATCTAATGTAATTCACTAATGGATGATAAGTTCACCCTTAAAGCTTCGATGCCTCTCCTCGTGAACCATAGTGTTTCCCGCCGCGCTACTGCGTTGCACTCATTTCAAGATGTTTTTTTTTCTCCTTTTTTCTTCTTCTTCTTCTTTCCTTCCTATATTGCTCCCTTTCTTTTCTCTTTAATTTTTATCTTCTTTTCTTTCTTTTTTTTTTCTACCTTTTTACGTTTAACCCATTTTTAGGATATTTTTTTTCATTCATTTGTTTCTTTTTTTTTTCTCCGTTTCTTTTACCTTTTCCCTCTTAAATTCCTCTTTTTGATACATTTTTTTCCGCCAGTCAGTTGTATATTCCCTTCTCCATTTTGAATTCAGTTGCTTTATGGTACTTTATTGCCGCAAAGAGAAAGAAAAATATGAAATGAACTGCGGTATCTTCCGCCATGTAACAGCTTCTCAGTCATTTTCAGGATACGTTTGTCCTCTCCCTCTCTCTCTCTCTCTCCCCCTCTCTCTCTGCCGTCCTCTATCTTTATCTCTCTTTCATATTCTCTTTCTTTATCCCTCTTTCCTTCTTCCTTTCTCTCTTCCTGCTATCTTAGCTCATATCATTCTTTTCCCCTCTATCTATCTCTCTCTCTTTCATTATCTTTTTCCTCATCCCTCTTTCTTTCTTCCTTTTTTTTCCAGCTGCATGAGTTCATATCCTTCTCTTTTCCCTCTATTTCGCTTTCTTTCATTATCTCTTTCTCCATCCGTCTTTCTTTCTTCCTTTCTTTCTTTCCTGCTACCTTAGTTCATATCCTCCTTTTTCCCCTCTATCTCTCTCTCTCTCTTTCATTATCTCTGTCTGCATCACTTTTTCTTTCTTCCTTTCTTTCTTTCCTGCTACCTTAGATCATATCCTTCTTTTTTCCTATACATTTTTTTTCAATAAATACTCACTCTTTCTTTCGGTTTTTCCTGTTCCCTTTAACGCTTTGAATTTGGTTGTTGTTGTTTTTTTTTTTATCACTTTTTATAACCACAGACAGGCAGCTGAATATAAAACAAATCCCAACACGAACGAAAGTGCCCAAATCACAAAACACATCCAGATGTCTGCGCACGCATGCGTGAATACATTCATGTGTCCAATGACGTGCACGATTTTCTCGTTTTTATTTCTTGTTTTTTTTTTTTTTTTCCTTCTCTGATCATCACCCTTCTCTCTATTTTACGGTCCTTTTTACTGTAAACTTGTCTGCGTTTATTTTCTTGTCCGTCTTTTTTTTCTTTTACCAAATTAGTTTATGGTGTTCACGCCTCATTTCGCAAGAATTTACGTCGAGGATAATCACCTAAATATTCTCTCCTTAAATTATTTTATTTATACCCATGGCAAATACTTTTTTGAAAAAAAACAAAAAATAAAAAAATAAATAGATAAATAAAAATAAAATAAAATATACATTCATATATTCTTTAAGAAATAATTTTTCCCTTTTCGCTCTCTTTATATCAAAGCACTTTTCTTTTGTAGTTTCCCTGAATCTATCTATGACTAGTCTGGATTTTGGGTTCGTCTTTCTGAGGGAAAAGGGTTTCTTCTGTTATTTAAATATTCTACACTTTGATTTTACTTTCGTTGTCCATGCGATTAACACATTTTTATCTTATTTACATACTGATCACCATAATGCCAAACGATTGTTGGGATCATTCTAGGCAGAGCTGGCTGTTCTCATAATTACAATGATAAAAGCGATAATATCTATGTTTGATTGATTGAAAATTTGAAAAAAGAATGTAGAGTATTTGGACGATAGCTTTGTTTAAGTCGTCGAGAATAAATAATGTCCATGTTTTAGGTTTTTTTTCCTTCATCTTTTAAAATTTAGCAATATCTGTATCCGTCTATCTGACTGTTTGTCCTTTTGTCTTTCTATGTACTCATACTTGGCATAATCCTGACATTTATAGATAGATATGAATACACTGACACGCGTGCGCGCGCACACACACACACATATATACACATATATATATATGTATATATATATATATATATATATATATATATATATATATATATATATATATATATATATGTATATGAACTGGGTGACAGATGACTTGATGTATAGACAAGGAAGTCTCAAGAAACAAACGGCTTGTTATACGATATGTATCTTGCTGAAGGGTAATATCTATGTCAACCTTTTGCAATACAACAAGAAATCTAAAATCCCCCAAAGTTTCTATCTATTCAGCACTTACTGACTTACCCCGAGAGTGTCGATTCACCTCTTCTTTTATTTAATTTTTTTTTTTTTTCATCACTTTTTTTTCCTTTATTTCTGGATAGCTGATTCCACGTTTTTTTTTGCCGGCTAAATCCGCGTAGCTTCTGGCACCATAAATTGTGACTCACCACATCCATGTTTTTTGTTTCTTCCTTATCTTTTTTTTATAACATTCCCTTTCCGCCTTGCCTGCATCGTTCCTTCATGACTCATTTCCATAACTGTTATATTTCCCGACTCTATAAAAAAAAATTAAACAAAGATACATTTAAGAAAATTCAGTAAGCTATTGAAATAAATCGATTAAGTAAGTAATTAAAAGAAAAAAAAAATCTTTTGTGATATAAAATATTTCTGCGCTTGATTTCTTTTTTTTGTTTCTTTTTATGTTAACGCTGATCTGATTATTGGTCGGCCATGTTTTAGCACGATCCAGTTCCATTGCAAGGGGCGTCTAGATGATTGTGAATAAAGAGTGAGAATCAGGTTTACGTTGTCCATTCGATTAACACATTTTTATGTTATTCACAAACTGATCTCCACAATGCCAGACGATAGTTGGGATCATTCTAGGCAGAGCCCCTTATTCTCATAAATTACAATGATAAGATCGATAATATCTATAAATGATTGATTGAAAAATTTATTAAAAAAAAAATGTAAACTATTTAGACGATAGCTTTGCTCAAGTCGTCGAGAATAAAATATCGTTTGAGAAAAACTGAGGTCATTCGATCTCCAACGATTAGGATATTGTCATTTTTGTTTTAGAGACTATTTAAAAAAAATGTATTTCGTGTATTTCATGTGTGTTCGCACCAGATGTCTGGAGGTTATCGCTAATGATTCATCTTTTCTTGATTTTCTTCTGGTCTAGACAGTTAACCACAATCTATAATGTTTTGTTTCCTGCATATACTTTAAATCGACTCCATTTATTCTTCTTCCCGCTATTATTATTATTGCTATTATTATTTCCAATCTCATACCAGTTACCTGGTGGTAACCGCTGGAGTTTGAGTGACATCAAGTCTCCTCAAGGCTCCAGCCCTCCTCTCCTAGTTCTCATAGACCACAGTAATACTGCAGTTTACAGTTTCGCACCGGTTACCCAGTGGTCATCGCTGTAGGCTGAGTGACAATAAGTCTCCTCAGGTCTTCAGCTAACGTCTTCTTTCTCTTTCGCCTATCATGTCAGTGCTAGAATTTGAGTTTCTGCTTTCATTTCCCTTCCTCTGTTGGGTCACTATTGACAGTTAGCGTTGCAGTTCTCATATTTCTAGCACTTTCCTCAGTATCTGTGCAGTTCCCAGTAGTGCTGTGATCTGTACAGTCTCAATCCTTCCCCTAATCCCGATCTCCTCCAGTCTCACCCTCAGCGTTTTTGGGACAGTTCCTAGTGCGCCCACTATGACCGGTACTACCCTGGCTTTCAAGTTCCCTATTATTATTATTATTATTATTATTATTATTATTATTATTATTATTATTATTATTATTATTATTATTATTATTATCTCCAACCTACCCTGCCTGGTGGTCATCGCTGGAGACTGAGTGACAGCCAATCTCCTCTGGTCTCCAGCCCTTCTCTTCACACTCTCAAGTCCCATAACAGTGCTGTGGTTCACAGTTCCACACCAGTTGCCCGGTGGTTATCGCTGAAGGCAGTAAGTCTTCACGGGTCTCCAGCCCTCCTTTCATATATTCCTCCCCAAACACAACGGCGCTGTGGTTTATATCCCCTTCACAATGCTTCCCTCTCTTCTTCCCTCATCTCCCTGTTTAGCCTTTGTTAAAGGCTGGGGATCGTAGATCTCACATTTCTAGCACTCTCCTCAGTGTTTGCACAGTCTCTAGTAGTGCTGTGGTCTCAATCCTCCTTCATTTCCCCAGTTATTCTCACTTTCAGTGTCTTGGGTTGGGTTCTAAGTGCACTTGATATTACTACCCTGCCTTTAATGTTCTACACTTTTTTTCAGCTCCTTTGCAAGGTCCTGGTATTTTCCCAGCTTTTTAGTCATTATTATTATCATTATTATTATTATCATGATGATGATGATGATCATGATCATGATGATGATATCCGTTCTTTACAATATATTTTCGTATCCATACCAGCAACTTGAGGCAAAAGAAAGTTATAGTGATGCACTCGTTATTTAAAAAAAAAAAAGTTTTGCTTCTCAGGCTTTGTGTTTTGCCGTTTATTCCCCCCTTTGCTCGGTTCATCGTATTCCATAGGTTTATAGTTTTCTTGCGTTGCAATTTTCTTGTATTGCACTTCACCAACGCAGGAGATATCTTGAAGTGTTTTTTTTTTTTTTCAGAGCGAGGAACACTATCGAACGGTTTTTGTAATCGATCCTCGGGGTGCTCAGGTTCTTGCGTTCACTATGGCAACTTCCTCGGATCATGCAGTTTATCAGGAGTTGGTCCTTGCATCCACAAGATCCACTTTGACAGCTTTCCTATTCTACCGGGAAGAGGTAGTTTTCCTCCTTGTAAAAGTATGTTCTCTCTGTCAATACCGATTTTTATAAGTCGTAGAGAGATGTGATAGGTCTATAATTCTTAGGGTTACCTACATCTCCTGTTTTAGGTAGGATGTACTTAATCTCATTTGCCATCCAATCTGGCGTTCATTCAAGTTGAGTTGAGCTGAGTATCCCATGATGCTGCCTAGCTATGTTATCAGGGCATCAGGTAAAGGAAGAAAGCCGAAAGTTAAGCACTTTATCAATGCAACGTGGTTTCCATTTGTGTGACCTATGAGCGTGTGTTCTAGTTCAGAAACTGAAATGTCTTTACATTGCTGTCTTTGAAACGCTTCATGATGTTCTTTCCACCACTTTATTCATGCTGTATGTTCATTGTATGACTTTTCCAGAAGTCTTTTATTCAGTTTTCGGTTGGTACATTGTTTTCTACAATCAAGTTCAACTATTTTGCTACCTCTCGGTAGGATTTAGTTTCAGCTGTTCGGAAATTTTTCTATTCTATCCGCGAAAAAGAAAATATTTATATCTTTCTATCATTTGGTCTTTTGACTGAACTTTTCGTTCTAACGTCTCTTTGATAGATGGTATATTGTTAAGGGTTATAAATCTATATTTTTCTTCACCTTTCTCACTTTTTTTGCTGTTAACATTTTCAGAACTTGTAAGCCAATCCATTATCTAAATTTCTCATCATTTTGCATTATTTCAATTTCTTTTTCGATCTCGTTTGAGAAAAAATATATGTTTAGTTTTCTCTGTTTTTTATTTTTTATATATTTAGGTTCCAACGCTTTTGCTGATTCAAATATTATTTCATTTAGTTAGTCAAGATCCGGTTTCAGATCTTCACAAATGTCATTAGTAGCAATATTTCCCATATATACTTGTTTTTGTTTCATTATGGTTGTCCATAGTTACTTTTCTCGGTTATTCTCTGTCCTCCACAGTAATGATTTTTGTTTTTGTGAGTTCACGTAGTATTTCGCTTTCTGTTCGACGCATCTTATCATAACGTTAACTCACAAAGGGTTCAACCTCCCAATAATCGTTGCCCTTATGTGTTTCTTTGTTATTGTAACCTCCTGCTCTTTCTGGTGCTAATCTATTAGTGAGGCCAGCAAATATTCCGGTTATTATCATTATTATTAATAATAAATAAGCTTTTTTTTCTTTAATTTCTGGTTGTATTCATTGCCAACCGAGTTTCAGCTAGAAACTTAAGACTGATATTTCTCAGAAGGCATTGAAAAATATTTATCAGATCAAAGATGAGGCTATACAAAAGAAATAGTACAGAGTTGAATTAAAAACAAAATGATATTCACTTGGACAGAGCTTCACGAAGGATATGGACATTGATTGTGAGAATGATGTTTTGAATTTCATATATACTTTAATTTTCTAGTATTCTATCTAGATATTTGTCGGCCCTCTTTTAATGGCCCCAAGGGCTCCTATAAAAAAACAGATATTGTTTCAGTCTTATGTTGCAGGACTAAGTACGATTTCTCAAACTCTTTTATAGATATGGTTTTGTCAGATTGAATGATCATATCTGTTAATGGGCAATCATTTTACTTCCTGTCTTTTATGTATCTGGGTGGTTAGTTCTGATGGTATTTCATAATATTGTTACATCTTGTGTTTCAGTGACACCTTCTTGGTGGTGTTCATACCACAATGCATCGTGGTACCCCATAATGCTTACAAGCTATTAAAGGAATATACTACCCTTTCTATCGTGTCTAAAACTATTTTCACTGAGAGATAGAGCAAGGTTTCTAGATATGATATGGTCAATAGTTTCAGTTGTGCTATTACAGAACCTGCAGTTGGGGTTAGCACAGTTTTTGATAACATTTGCTACGTTCCTGGTGTGAAGACTTTGGGCTTAGGCAGCGATGATGAAACTCTCTTTTTCCGCTTTTAACCATAAACTTGATAGCCACTGATGGGTTTTGGTATAATCTACATCAGCACCTTGGGTGCAAAGTGGGTATTGGCCGTGCAGGGGGGTTTCTTCCCAGTCTTCTTTTAACATTGTTATCCTCTATCATATGGCTATAGTTATGATATTTTTGTTACTTTCGTTGCAGTTCGTATCTGGGCTTGTTGGTTTATGTCGGTCATGTTCAGCTCATTGAGAAATGCCCTAGATTTCATCACTACTGAAGCCTTCGAATTGTTTCATGGCATTTCACCAGACTCGAATCCCAGTTGTCATTTACCTGGAGATAACCGTGATGGTTAGTGGTTGCAATTTTGTGTGAAAGTTCTAAATGGATCATAACTCTATCTCTCAAGTAAAAGAATTGACCGAGTCGATCTACAGCTGTATTAGGGCGGTGCATTCTGCTGTTGATGAGGAGTTTCTTTGTTTCAGCGTCTATTCCACATATTCCGGTTATGCTGCAATTTATTATATTAAAGCTATACGACACTGCAGGAATAGCAAATATGTCGACAGCTTGAATATATCAATTCTAAGAGCGGCTCGAACTCCTCTGTACTACCCCCCCCTTTTTTCTTTTTTTGTGGATGCATATTGAATTCTGTTGTCTGCATCAATTCAAAAGTTTAAGTTCTTGAATGGTTATAACTAGGTGTAAACGGATGTCTTTCGTTTATGCCTGTTTTTCAACCCCTGAAGTTTGCTTTTGCACTCTTATTGAGGCAGAACTTCTTCCCGATATCATCATTGACTCTCTCTCAACAGTTTGCAACAGCTGCTTCAACTAAGGGTTATCCTTTGCCTACAGTTTAGGATAATCCATCAGCAATTTTCTAAAAGTGGGATGTAAGACTATATATATATATATATATATATATATATATATATATATATATATATAATATATATATATATATATATATATATATATATATATATATATATATATATATATATATATATATATATATATATATATATAGTTTTTATTTCCTTAATTGCATCTTCAAGGGTCTACTTCAACATAACAATTAGAAAGGCATTATCAAACAGTTTCTTTGTCTATCTCAGTTTCTAAGGCTTGTACCTAAGTGCTGGGCAATAAGTAAAGTACTTTGAATAACATCCTTTACATTCCTTTGTTTTAAAAAATGGAGCCGATAACAGAAATTAACAGAAGAGTCTATCGTGTGATTCATGCTTAATATATGAAAGAGCACTATTGTGTTTTGATAGATTACCTCCCCTGATCATTTTTTGCTTCACATTTAACGAACGCAGACAAAAATAATTCTAGCATTCTAGATATTAGACAATAGCTGAATGGATTATCGCCTTTTGACAGTCGTTAGGAAACGCAAAGTTGAATTATAAAAAAACTATCGAAAACATGTCTTACATTTGCAAATTACTGGATGAAATTTAAACAAAAATTAGATTAAAAAATCCAATGATACTCCCAAAGGCAGGTAGAAACTTTGTTGGTTAGAAATTATTTGGATTACCCGGTCATTGCAGATCTTAAATGCTTTTTATACTTGAAAGTCGTTCAGGGGGCGCCATGTTTAATTACAGAATCTATAAAATTGAGGTTCATTTGATTAACTCAATGAAATTCAACAGTGCCAGAGAAAACTACATTCAGATAATAGACCCAAAGACATAAAATCTTTGTATTTTGGAGGCCCTTGGATAACGAGATTATCGAAGATTTTACGTATTTTTTAATGCATAGAAGATTGTGCAGGAATAATGTTCCACTGAGGTTGTAGTTTGACATGAAAACAAGACAGAAAAGAAAGAATGAACGATGAAGAGACGAAGGAAAGGAAGTGAGGATTGAAAGTGAGGGGCTGAAAGAAGGGATTAAAGTAAGGAAAGAAAGTAGGATGAATACAGAAGATAAGGAAGTAAAGAGAGAAAAAAGAGAGAAAAAAAAACAAGGAAAAAAGAACAAAAGCAACTTAGGAGAGAATAGAAATGAGGAAAGAAAGTAAGAATAGAAAAGGAAGAGATTATAAGGAAAGAGAAGAAGGAAAGAAAGTGAGGAAAGAAAAGAAAAAAAGAAATGATGATAAAGGAAGAACCAAGAAAAGAAAAAACAAGGAAGGACAAAAGAATGAAAAAAAGGAAAAAAAGAAATCGTTAAAGAGAAAGAAACAAAAGAAAAGTGAGAATGAGAAGACAAAGGGAAAGGGAAAGTGATGACGAAAAGAATAAAAAAAGAAAGGAAAGAAAGAAATGATAAAAAAAAAGAAAAAATCCTGAAGGCAACAGAAAAAAGCTAATTGAAATGGATGTATCTTATCTGACTCTTTTTTCATTTTCTCAACTCCTTCACTGCTATTTTCCCTCTAAACTTAAGAAACATTTGCAGATGATTCAGTCCCGTTCCTAAGAGGACCAATGTCTTCCAAGAGAAATAAAAAGACTGCAAGAAATTATCACCTCGAAGATTCCTGTTTAGATATACCAGACGAAAATTTGGCACAGGTCATAGTTATTTAATCATTTTCTTGTCAGTCAGCCAAATAATATCGTACTGATCATCAATAATGAGTCTAGGCGACCCTGTCATCGTTAACTGAATCCTTCGGTTGTGCAAGCTTGGTGAAAAGACGAATGTAGAACAAAATGATTTCACTTTTCTCGAACAAGGACACTCATTGTCAAACAAGTCAGAGGCTACAGTTGACTTTATTTCCCAACTGTAGCAACAACAAGAACAATCCTCGCCTATTCAAGGGTGTAAACTTTTCACTTTTTATCCATCTTGTCACGTTGAGCCAAACTGATATACAAAAGTGATATTGACTTACTTTGATTTGATATCACGACCTTTCTCTTACCAATTGAGTCAAACTGACAAGTATTGAATATCTGCGGAAATGTGTTTAGGATTTTTAAAAATTCAATCTGTGTTCAAAAGTTGCTGTATCCTCTTCAGTCGGAGTAGAGGTACGAGAGGAGGTCGACCCTGTAGCAGCCAGGCTTGTTCTCTTCACATACAATTATGTTTGGTGAAATGCGCTCTTGGTTCAAGATCTTTTTTGCTCGGCACCTTGTCAGGAAGAGCTCTTGCAAGACTAGCTTACTAATCATCAATATTGGAACTTATCATTGTATAAAAATTATAAGCGCACTCAAACACAGACACATATTGGTGCATATGCATATTCATATACACATACGTGAAAATATAACAATAAGTCTGCGGCCTGAAATGTTATAGTAAGTATCAAGATGGCTGCAGTCAAATGATGATTAACAACTATTCATTTTTCAACATAACTTTTTTTGCTTGTCAATGCTCTTAATTCACTTTTTTTATTTGATAATTCTAGTTCTATTGGCAAAGGCATTTGCCAGGATATTGAAACTCCATGTTACCTATGCCTAAACGAAAAAATTTGAAATCCTCCTCTTTACAAATAAAACTAAAAAAAAAAAGAAAAGAAAACAAACAGCAGAATTATTAGATAGAAAAAAAGAAATGACGTTAAAGAGCCGGTACAACTCAAAATTTCTATTTAAAACATAATTTAACACCCCACATACAGGTTTACGGAAATTAACCTCTATAACTATCTAAGTACCTGCATTATGAACAATAGTAGAAGCAGCATTACTATTAACATCAACATTATTTTCATTTTTTTTTCTCCAGCCACTTTAAGGAGAACCAATCTTCTTTTCGTAATTACTCTGGGTATATAGAAACATACTAAACCTAAAATGGTTAAACTGACAACTACGATCATTTTCTCAACATTGGGAAATAAATTTAAGTGAGAATAAAATTCTCCCTGAGAGGAAGAAATATCACAAAGAGCCGATGTTTTAACAATGTACTGATAAGGAAAGCATCTAAAGCTCCTGCTAATTTATAATTACCAGACAGTGAAGTACATTCACTATGAAAAACAAGAAAACATAACAAACAGTTACTAACAACTAAGCAAGGGAAAGAAAAAAAAGTAAAAAAGATATATAAATAGAATAAGACGAAGGTTGTCGACCTTACAAAAATACCCCCTCAGAAAAAAACAACACCCCCAATCCCTCCCCAACAAATCATCGTTAATAGGGATATAAATAAATCGAATAATTTGTCTATGGAAGTCCAAACAGGGCTGATATATAAACGTGTTTGTGTAGCAAATCCCTTATTTCATTATACATTATATACATGTGTGAGTGATCGTAGATATAATAGCGAGTGAAAATTCAAAT
Organism: Thysanoteuthis rhombus; assembly: GCA_963457665.1. Taxonomy (NCBI): domain Eukaryota; kingdom Metazoa; phylum Mollusca; class Cephalopoda; order Oegopsida; family Thysanoteuthidae; genus Thysanoteuthis; species Thysanoteuthis major. Next base: position 12,628 of record CAUOPZ010000414.1, read on the forward strand.
TTTCAACCCTGTTGAACCATTAATGCAGCCTGTATGCGTGATACACAGTCAGTCTGCTGGACTATTTCAAGAACTTTAAAAAAATGAGATGACAATTTTGGTGACAATTATTGTTGACGGTTTTTTAATGTGTTGTTTTTCTTAATAAAATTGATGTATTTTACTGAATCGAATCACAAAGCGTTTCTATAATGAAAGTCCTATAGACAAAAGAAAATGATATTCTTTCGAAAAGACTCATGGATTTTTTTTCGTTGAGACAATATCTTCGGCGATTAATTTCCTTATAAACAACGTTTCTCTCTTAAAAAATCATTTTGACTTGTCAGTGATAATAAAATTGATTGAACGGAAGAACTGACAGAAGATATAAGACTTAGAACAATACTCAAATGATTATACATGTAAAAGGAACAAATAACATAAATTAATTGCTCGAAATCTTTAATATATATATATATATATATATATATATATATATATATATATATATATATATATATATATATATATATATATAATGTGTACTATATATATATATATATATATATATATATATATATATATATATATATATATATATACATATATATATACATATAGATATAGATAGATAGAGAGAGAGATAGATATATATAGATATGGATATAAATAGATTGATAGATAGATAGATATGTAATACCAGACTTGAATACAAAGAATATCAAAATCAAATCAATTATTTTGAAAAAATCGTAAAATTCTCAATATGGTTTGCCAAATGGTCAAAGCTGAAACATAGAATAAATTAGATTTGCATAAAATTCAATATGGTTCATTCATTCATTTCATTGGTTTATTTGAGTACATTAATTCTTTTGTTGCTTCCTCTATCACGGTGTTTTTGGCTTTCATCCAGGGTGTATATAAAAAACACTAAAAAAAACAACATCAACAAAACAACAAAAATTAATAAAAAACCGTAAGGTTACCATTGTCTTCCGCCAACGTGCTGTGTTTACGATGATCAGTTGAAAAATGGTAATAAGGGGTGATCAATGAATAATCAACTTTCCTTCTATTTTGGTCTGAAAGAGTCAAGTGTAAATGCTACTGGTCACAAATTGAGAGATCAATTTAGCAAAAACGTAAATTGCAAATTGGTACCCACAAAAAATCTTCCTTTCTGATGGGAGGGTTGAAAGAAAAAAGCATTATTCTGGACATAATGATTGAATTGCAATTTTCTAACTCTCTACTTCTGTTGGTGCTGCCTGTAAACACGATACATACGTAGCCAGCCAGTTAGACAGTCATACCGATTAAAAAACTGAGGAAACTCATGTTGAATATTTTGGTTACTGTTTTCGTTGACGGTTCCTAAAAAATAAACGAAAACAAAAACACAATAGAAACACTTTTGGAAAGCTACAAGGTATAGTCGCCAAAATAAATGTTGACGAAACCAACAAAAGACGAGTAAATTAGTTCGAATAAATCAATCATCTTCATGGCTTGGCTTTGCTAACAATACTCAAGTTTTTCACGTGTGTTTTGCTGAACCTCAAATGGTCGGTGAGGACTATGCTAGAAAGGCCAGCCCCTCCATAGCGGTTTTAGAAGGAGGTCTTGTAGAACATAACATCTGGTCAAAGAGAATTCAGACAAAAATAGCTTTCATCAAAAATAATTTTTTTTAATGCCGTGGCTTGAAATTACAATATCAGCACTGTCTTCTTTTTAAAGCATTGTTAATTGGAAATCTAAATTTGGTAAGAAGATAGCCGATGCGTAATCCACAGTGTTCAGACAATGGAATGTTTTGGTTTTGACACAACTATTATAAAACACAGCAATTCTTATTACAAATGCATCTGCGGCAAATGTTGTTGCTACGTGAATATTTTACAAACACTATTTAAAAAAAAAAAATTTGAATTTTCGTTTTTATCTTTAAAAGCACAACACTGACCTACAGAACATTTCAAGAAGAAAAAATCCTGTTCTAAGCAAAAGATTAAATAAATATTCCAAGAAAAATGGCTCTTTACTTTTTTGCAATCGATGTGAAACCAAACTTTTAAGTAATCGAATCGTTCTGTATCGATTTTTCTTTGTTTTTTTCCCTACTTTTCTAAAAAAAAAAAGTTTTGCTTTACGAAATAGTAAAAAAAGCAAAAGAGAAAAAGAAAACTGTTCAGATATCGGTGGAAAATAACGAGAAAAATAAAGAAAATATGACTAGAAAAGAATTGGTCGAGACAAAGGTGTTTCATTTTAATGGTCAGACTGTGCAGTATTTCGTGCCTTAATGGAAAGTTGAGACACTTATTAGGAGTTGGTTTCTTCAACCTAAAACGTATCTTCTTACTTGTCACCTGAAATCAGGCGGAAAAAAGAGCTTGTCATTCTTCCTTTTTCTTGCTTTCATAGTCAATGGTTTTACACATGAACATCTAATAATATTTACAGCAGAAAATATAGGAATATATCGAACACACAAACGCGAATATACATACACTCACAGGATTATATGTATGTATGTATATATATATATATATATATATATATATATATATATATATATATATATACATATATATATATATATATATATATATATATTTATGTACATATACATATATATATATACATATTTATGTACATATACATATATATATATATATATATATATATGTATATATATATATATATATATGTATATATATATATATATATATATATATATATATGTATATATATATATATATATATATATATATATATATATATATATATATATATATACACGATGATAATAACACAAGATTATAAGTTACTTCAAATTTATTTCACGACTATTAGTTTCTTGCAAGTGACTAAAAGCAGTCTGTATTCGTTCAGCGAACATTCTGACGAATGCAGACCGCTCTTGGTCACTTCCAAGAAAGTAATAATCGTGATATAAATCCAATGTAACTTATAGTCTAATATATATATATATATATATATATATATATATATATATATATATATATATATTCAAAGAATTTTGACAGCGTGCAGAACAGATTTAATATACACATTTGCCGCTTCTCAGTGTGAACAATACTTTACCTGCTAATTTGCACAGTCTCCTTTGAAGAAGATGGCCAGAAGTAGGTATAAGAAAAATGTCATCATGGTAAAATTTTCCAAAGAATTTGGTTGCTCTTTGCTTGCATACAGATATGCACAGAAAAGTCAGTGTTTCGCAATTACTCCGAGCTTCATGCCAGTGCAATTGTTAGACCCCTTATTCCTCGATATATATATATATATATATATATATATATATATATATATATATATATATACACACATATATATATATATATATGTATATATATATATATATGTATATATATATATATGTATATATATATATATATATATATATATATATATATATATATATATATATATATATATATATATATATATATATACATATATATGAGATAAAATGATTGTTCACATTTCTTTTATTGGCAGATTTGGCAGTTGTATTATATGCCATTTTTTTAATTCATGAGGTTAGGTTAGGTTTAAAAATACTTTCATCGAAAAAAAATATTGTGTCATTTTATATTCAAATCTAATGACCGCTGAATTGTTTTTGGTGGGTACTTATTGAAGTTATCTTTTAAGAAGGGTTACGGTTTCTTCTCATAATCACTGGTATTAATATCACCATTATTATTAGTAGCACTAATATTGTTATCGTTATTCTTATTATTGAAAAATTGATTTTTCTTTCTAAGGGTATTATTACTTGATGCAGTTGGTCTCTTCAATCTTTATAGTTTTAGCGTGTTGGTAGGCATTGAAAGAGAAATTTGATTCCATGTTTGCATTTTGATAAAAGATCCTATCTTTCGGTTAATTGTTTAGAATG
>CAUOPZ010000415.1:5000-25000 GCA_963457665.1 Thysanoteuthis rhombus
AGAAAATTTTGCACATTTCAGCCATTTTCCTAGTTGTCAATAGCTAAGAATACTTAGCATCAATATGAAAAATAAATGTTGAACATCCCATGTATAGATTTTCTAATGACATCATACATTCTATACCTTCGTCCTTACGTTGCTTACATAAATAGAACCAACCAACATAAAAAGCACCTAATAGATGAGTGGACACAACTAAAAACAGCAAGGATAAAAATACTAGTCTTTCATATTTTGTTCTCAAAAACGAAGGATTTAAAAACAAACAAAAAAATTATTTTCGTCCATTTTTCCCAGAATAAAATAGGAGGGAAACTTTCATTTATCAGTTATAGGAGTCGAAATTGAAGTGGAATTTTTTCCTTTCACTTTTAAGCATTGAAATAGGAGAAGTTTTTCTTCTAGGGGTCAAAGTCAAGAAGGAATGTTCATTTGCACTTTGAAGGGTCAAAATTGAGAAGGAATATTCATTTTCACTTTAGTGGTCAAAATCAAATGGAAACTTTTTACCATTCGGGCGACAATTTTTACCCTATCCCTTTCAACGTTAGAACCACTTTTTTTTTTGGACATCAAACTCTCTTGACATTATCCTCCCCCGATGAATAGCCCGTTTTTAACTCTATATTCTCATTTTCAACAATACACCTCTCATTTCAAACATATCTTCATAACATAAGGCCTCTATTTCTCTACATTAGCAATCTCTTTTTCGGGGTTAGCTCCACTTTTTTTTCCAATATTAATGGTCTCTTTTTTTAACTTTGTAACCAGTATGCCCCTTTTTTAAACCACAGCCCAACCCCATTTTCTCAATAATAGCGTCCTATCTTTTTTTAATGACGTAAAGAAAGAACGCTATCAAATTAATCAATTTTGAGAACAATTAAATAGAACATTATCTGATTTTCATCTATCTTTCCATCTCATAAATCTCTTTTGACAGAAATTCATTCTGCCTGTTACAGTGGGTATTTAGTGTAGTCTCATCAATAAGGAAGTGCTTAAAACATTTATGATAGTAGATCAACCAGCATCAAAACTAGTACACTAAGGCACCACTTCAATTATTCTCTTTAACCTCATGTGTAAAGTGATATTGTTTTCAAAATTGTAATAATTTTATCTACAAATGATCCTTAGACACCCACTGATTGTTGCAATCATAGGGGTGTTGGCCTAAAGCACAAGATAGATTGCCTGATAAGATTCAAGGGTTCAAGCTACTAAACCATAGCTTGGAGAAGAGGTAGATTCATTTTTATCCAAAGGGCATTAAGACAGATGAACACATATTGTCCCAACAAGCGTTTGAACTGGTTTTGCAGATTCCATTCTGTGCTGTTAACCTTCAAGCCACCCCACCTACCCCAAATCAGTGTAGAGAACTTCAGCTAAGGAGTTGACTATAGAGCATTTATGGGTAATAGAAAAATAGAGGAACAATGAATTCACATGAAAAATTTTACAAAGAAAATGGAGTTTTTGTAGCTTGTTAAACTGTTTTTAATGCATATAAATAAGAAATAGATATAATAGATTTTGAAAAAAGGTTAAAATCTTTACCTGTTTTGCCTCAATCCAGTTAAGGCAGTTCTGTAAAAATTTGAAGGCCTCATTAGTTTCTACCAGTTTAACTTCTGTTAGTATTTCTTTATGTTTAGTAAGTGTTACCCCTTCTTCCACATAGGAGCGGGATAGAAGTTTCTGTATTACATCTCTGTATAATTTGGTCCTCACTGTAGAAACTTTTGACTGTAATTTTGATACCCTGTAAGAGAAACACAAGAGAATTTATCAGCATTAATGTACATCACTTGATGATAAACAAATAAACTGAAGATGTAAAAACTAAGTAATACAAGTATTTCAAGTGAGATTATGAATCACTGCTGCCTATATATGTTTATTTTTATCAAGTAAATTTTGCTTAAACTTATATTGTAAATTGAACTCTCCATTGAAAACAGGGATTAAAAAAAAACAAACCAAAAAACAATTTCACAACTCATTGAGTAGTGTGGGGGCAAAATTTAAAGTTTCTATTCTGAATGCTTAGTGTTGTGTGAGGCAGTGATTGAAAAGTAAAAAAGTAAAATGTTTTGATCAATTTTATCCCAAAATATAGCCAATTTCTTAATTTCTACAGAATTCACAAAAGGCCACAACAATTATATTTTTTTCCTCTTTCTAAAGATCAATACATTTAATCAAGTTTTCACAAGACTATTTTCTCCTATAATACTAATAAAATTCAAACTCCTACAAGCAAACTATGCATATACATATCTGAATAATGAAATTTTGAAATTACTTTTCTCATCATTCTGTTTCATTGCTAAGAATATCTAACACTCTGCTACAAAATGTCTAAATTGGAATAAGGAAAATGAAATAAGGATAATGAAAATACAATTGATAAAAGTTTGCAACCTTTTATACAGGGAGTCCGTCTGTGGATAAGATCCATCCTGTAAGGTTTGTATGTCCCGAAACAGGCTCCTCACTGCTTCTTCAAGGTTCTGGAGAGATCGGTCCAAGCTATCACAGCTACGCTTTGCTTCAACAGGATGAAGTTTGTCTATTCTCTTCTCTTCCTGTGAAGAGTTAAAGCAAAAAGATATACCAATCATCTAAATGTATTTTATACATGAATGAACAGCTAAAACAACAAAAATGTTTTGTAGCAAAAAAACAAAACAAAATTAGACAAAAAAAAAACATGAATAACCATTTTCAATCTGTAAATTTTAACTGTATCAATAACATAAATCTTCAACCATAGCACTTTATATCTAAAATTGTATTGGTGATAAACTTTCATAACAGTCCAAATCGAACAAAAATAACATTTTATATAATTTTCATTGAGTTTAGAAGTAGGAAATTTACAATGAATTTAGAGTAAATGTAAACACACCTTGGCATAAAGTTAGAATGAGATAAGTCTCAAACTGAGCTCACATTGAAAGATTACAAAGACAAAAACACAGATTCTCAAGGCTAGCTAAGATCTTTTTAATGCCTATAACTACATACAATGTTTACTATAAAAAACAAATGCAAGAGATGCTGTCTCACCACTCTGCGAATGTGAAATATGCTTTAAAGCAATTTTCTCAATGTATACATAACCTCTTCTCTTTATCAGCATGCTTCAATTACAAAAGTTCATTATGTTTACTATTAATCATTTTGAATCATTGATCTCTAACATGCAGGTCCTTTTCAGTTCTTAATTACATTCTTATTTGTAATTAAATTATATTTTCATTGAAAATACGCCTAGGTTGTATTCAATGAAGAACCAAAGTACTCAATTTCTACACAGATATACCAAGGCCAAAGAAAAGCCTCAAAGAACAATATTCATTCTTAACAACTTGTGTTAAATATAATACTGATAATCCTTAGACTAAATTGGATACTTTCGTGTTTTACAAAATGAAACAATTATTCTTGTATCTATCAAACTTTTTGTCTACTTCCAATAACCAAATATACACATGGCTTTATTGTAAAATCACACACAGGAGAAAAATCATTTTGAAGTACCACTTTGGTCACAAATTATAAGCTCTGAAGAAACTTGGATAGAAATTTCAGATATATATATATTGAAAACCAACCCCAAGTATTCTTCTTTCAACATCATCCAAGCTTTCTTCACTTATCTTGGCTTCTCTGTGGACTTTTTCAGCAAGTCGTTGCAGCCTCTCAAGCCTGAAACAAAATTGTGTGAAGCATGAAGTTGATTAAAATAAAGCTGCAATCAATTTTTTTTAATGCACATACAACCTTTTTTCTTTTTTTGGACATGAAAACAATGGAATCAGCATGCTACATTCCTAGAGGCCTTATGTCACACCTCATCTCTGAGGGAGGAGGACAAATTTCATTCTATAACTTGTTTTGCTCAAAATGTTTGATACGTGAGCAGTTATTCAATGGTGTGCATGTTGTCTTTTAATTCATAGATTTATGATCGCTGCAGTGTAAACTGTGTCCTCAACAATTTTGCGAAAAGGGGCTTGCTCTGAATCCTCAACAGATTGGAGGCTTTGACAAGGACAGTGGCAAACCAATATTTGCGGAGGTAGATAGATTGTATAATTTCTACCAAAAATACCACAGGGGACAATGGAGAGAGGAACATTGGGTGTTTGGTGTTATTGAGCGAGGGTCTGGCCAATATTTCCCTAGGGGAAGTGCCAGATAGGCGGGAGGAGACACTGTATGAGCCGACAGAACAGTGGATCTTACCTGGCTTACATCTTTTGAGATAAAGCTGGAGAGCATACAATAACAATAGTTCAATGGGGTGTACACTCACTAATACACTGGAAAAATTTGTTGATCCAGATGATTCTGATGTACACACACAGAATGTAGAAAATATGTTGATGAGAGCCGAATGCAAGATACGACGACAATTCAGAGCCTCTCGTAACCTCTCCCCAAGCTACTTGTATGAGTGTTTGGTGCCACTCAATAGAAAACAAGTCTAAGCCTTTCGGTCACTTTCTTGAGGTCATTTACGATATTTAATGCTTCCAAGTAATTTATTCATCTTAATACAAAATTAACCCCAAAAATTGTTCTAGTTTAGAGAACTATTCCAAACAACTAAATTCCTTTTCATTGTTCTGAAATGAATCAATAATTATTCTTTACAATTCATTGTCATTGAGACATTATTGATTGTTTTAAAATTAATGAATGTATGGCTTCAGAAAAGTTAAATTGAAAAATCACATTCAGTTTATCAGTGTCCTACATTGACAGACCTTTCCCAAGATTCACCAGACCCCTCTACTTTCTGAATTTATCAAGCTCATCAGACTTTCTTTCGTCCAAAGTCTCGCACATGATCTCTGGAGATCCACTTTATGAGGCGTAATGTCCAGCAGTTGTGTAACATTCTTGCAACATGTCCATCTGAGTCTTCAAACAGTTTCTACGATGTCTCTGAGTCCTGTCTTATCTTAGATATGCTGTGCTGTCTTATGAGGTTGAACATGATTCTCCCATGTGCATGTTGCATGAATCATTCGGTCAGGTTCCACATTTTTAGGACTGATAGAATTTTCTTGTTCTTGAAAGTTGAGCTAGCCCCCAAAAGCTTGCTAACCCAGCATGATTCCTTGCTTTATTTCTTCTTTTGATGACTTCATGGAGATATGTTGTCCTTGGACAGTTGACCAAAAAGGATTTGGTAACAATTTCTAGGGTGAAATAATCCTTAGTTGACTTTAGTAGAGTTACCTTCATTTTACATGCCAATTCTTTAGGATTACTTAACAAATTAATTGCAAATTTGATGCCAAAAGAATTTTTCAAAACTACAAACATAGACATTCAAAGCAGCATTATGCATATTTTATCTATCTAGAAAGCAAGAAATTGTTAATACATGAAATGAATACAATGGATTTAAAAGCTTAGTTTGCTTAAGTATATCATTGAAGCACCAATATCAAATCATCTCTTGAGAAATTTCACTAATTCATGAAATATTACTATTGGATTGATAAACAAAAATTGTACCAATACTAAAGAATCTGATAGTTCTAATATTCTATAGAAGCTATTTCTTTTACTGCAGAACTATCATAGAACAGAACAGATAGAGAAAAGACCATCACAATTTGTTACCTTGGATTGCAAATTTCAACAAGTGAAGAATAAAGTAATAAATGTTCGAAATATTTTTTACCGGACAAGTTCAGATTGGATAGCCATGTCCTTTTCTTGCTGAGCAAGCAGAAAGCGACTAAAAAGTTTTTCAATATTATTTGGATACAGCTCATCTTCAAGTCCCAATGGTGATGTGTCATTGCTTAGAGTCTGTGAACAAATTGAATAGAAAATTAGAAAATCACAAAATTGTGATACACTTAGAAAATAAAATGGATAGTCATCAAGTATACAAAAAAAAAAAAAGACACCAATTTACTTTGTCTTGTACTCTCCTCCCAAATATTACATCTCAGCCAGAGATAATTATTCAAGGTAACCCTAAAACATGCAAAAAAGAAAAAAAAAATCAGGGGTAATTTGTGACATTTCAACAGGGGTTTTGAGTGCCCCTCTCCAAACCTCTTAAAAGGTTTTTATTACTATAGACTAAAATGCTGAGTTGGATCACGTGTTTGTGTTTAAAGTTGAAAGAAACATCATGATGTAATTTTAAAACACTTATTCCATTCACATTTATTCAGAAAACACTATTTTTGTAGGCTTTTCTCTTAGGTATCAATTATTTTCACGGAACACAAAATTTGGAAGGGGTAGAGTGGTTTCAATTTATGATATAACCATACTGCTGAACCCTTTACTTCATAGATAAATTTTTCTAAAACATGAGATTTAATGGTTGGGATTTATGTAAATTATACGGGAGGAACCTTTTTTTTTTTTTTCTTAAATTCAAGGATTCAAAATGCTGAGTGAATTTTCTTTCCATCTTAAAGGGTAAAAAAACTGAGGGAGAGATTTTTTTTGATTTCAAGGTTCAAAATTGAGGAGATATTTTTTTTCACTTTTAGGGATCAAAATTGAATGAAAGATTTCTTTTTTTAATTATAGGGTACAAAATTGAGAAATGGGTAAAAAATGTTTAATTCACCTTTAGGTGTCGAAATCAAGTTTGCTTTTTTAAAATCATTTTTAAAGATCAGAATCAGGGGAGAATTTTTATTCTTTTTTAGGTGAAAAAATTGAAGGAAAATTTGTATTCTTATGGGTCAAAATCTACGGGGAACTTATTTTTGGGGACGAAATTGAGGCAGGGAAGATTTTTCCCACTCCCTAGAGTCAAATTTGAGCGGAATCATTTTTATCCCTTTCAGGGGTTCAAAAGAGAGGGGGTACTTTTTTTTAACATAATTTTTTTGCCAGGAGGCTAAAGCAAAGAGAAAGTGTTATATTTGCAATTATTTTTCTCCCTGGCAACACCTGGTAAATGTAGTAATTCATATTTTCAAAAACCACTTTTTCAAGTGTATATCAGATCATACAGAGAAATCTGCTTATTGGGTTTACTTATGGATATGATTGTTAAGATAATAATACTAACAACTGTCTGCTAACATTAGAGGGAGGATATATACAGGAAACCACTTATAGAGATCATTTTCGATAAAGTGTTTGGGACCAACTGATTAAGATAACAATAACTGACTGATAACATTATCCATAAGCGGCTTCCTCTACAGTGTATAAAAGAGAAGCAAATATCAAAAAGTTATCTCCCACTGTGATTCTAAATTAATTTTGAGTGATTATACCACACATTTACTGTTAATGAAAGGGGGGATAAAACGACTAAATTATTTAGATATTGGAAAAAAACTGAACAAAAAAAAAGAAAACAAAACTGATGGGTATCTGGATTTTGGCTGCTATGATGAGTTTCCTAACACTTTGGGGTTAACTTCCTCATAGAAACATCAACCTGCTCACAAATACAGGCTGGTATGCATAATCAGCTAAAACATGGTGTAGTTAGCAGTAGCAGAAAAAAAAAACTATAGCAAACGAAAACTGTACTCTATAAGTATAATAGATCTTATTAGTAACATACAATTTATAAAGCACAAAGGCACTTAGTTTTGAAATCAGAGCATTTTTCTATAAGATGAAGTAAATCACAATTTGTGGTCACTAGTCTCATACTCTGAAATTCAACTGTCTACATCTGAAGTTTTTGTTAGTGACTGGCAACAAGCTGTAATGAGTAAATCCTTAGATCTTGCAGTTTTCATTCCATAATGGCCACTGAGCTACACTTGTAAGTGATCCATCAATTTATGATTATGACATTTGATGTAAATTCCAAGTTGAAAAAAAAAATCCCTTTCTTGATAATACATGAAAATGTTCATATTAGTTTTCTCTGTCAGTGTTATTTTCAAAAACAAAGACAGTTTTATCTGAGGGTGTCAATTTGTATTGAACTAAACATTCATCATTGATTCGTTTAGAAAAGGTAAATTAAATAGAATGCTGAAAACACTGACAGTCTAAAAAGAAAAGGAGAATCAATGACCATTGAGAGGCAACTACCTCTCTAATAATAGTCAGATTAATTGAAACCACAATTTGTTTATTGCATTGTTAGAAAAAAAATGGCAGTACATTTTAAATGGCATCTATTCAATATGATCAAGTGATTATGACTGTGTGGGAAATAATAACATTATAAAAAATAGATTTAGGTTATACCAAGCAATTGTATTGATTGTAGGCAATTCTGAGTTTTATAGTCAGAAAAGCATATATTTGATAAAGCCTGAAATCAGAAATGCTTTTATTATTCAAATACAAACCTGAAGATACAGAATGTGAATGTATTAGTTGCATCCTTCATTTTTGTAATATAAAATTGGGTAGGCTATCAAGAGGTAATAGTAATGAAGCTATTAAATATTTATTTGGTGAAGTGAGCAGGTTGTTTGTTCATAATTCACAGCTGTTTCCCCAATGGAGAGGACAATTGGATGAAAAATAGAACAAATAAAAAAAATTATATGCATATTAAATGAACAAAAAAATGTTACAAATATACCAACTTAATTAAAGAATCAATTGTTTCCTGGATAATCAATATTTGTTAAGGAAGGAGTAGCAAAGATTTATTTTTACCAATGAAATATAACCCTACAATCATTTAGTGTCACTGAAGCCCATGCTATAATAGTTTCTAATCAGAACAATGTTTTTTGCTGTCATAACATCACGTTGAGAGAAACAAAGGCAAGGCATGTAATATCCTATCTGTTCAATAGAGACTTGACACATTTTCTAAAAAGGGAAAAATAAATCTGTTTTTCCTTAGTTGCTTCTTCAAGAACACTTGACAAATTTAGCCAATGAAGTGGGCAATCATTTCCACCTTCCTGCCCCAATTTCATATTCAACAGTTATCAAAAGCAAAATAGAAGCATTTATTAGACGTATTGATATGATTTTTATAGAACACCACAAAACCTAATTTTGTGAAGAATTTTTCTGCTCAAGTTATTTTTACAAAACTTGAATTACATTTTTTTGAGATGTGATACAAAACCATGAACCATTTTAAATTATATTATTGAGCAGTGGTTGGTAACCTTCTTGCCAATGATAGAAATTCAATGAGTGTACGATTTTAATTCTAATTGTATTTTGCCTCAAATGAAGGAATAACCAAGACTCAAAAATCGTTTGTGTTTAACAAAGCATGCCTATTAGTAGTGAAAGATCTCAATTTAGTTGAAATTTATTTTAATCTAGGCATCTTTTGAATCGATCAAAAAGACACAAAGAATTTTCAAAATACAAGTAAGTATAGTATTCCAGTCAAAATCCCTTTGAGGGCTGGATCTGGCCCATAGGGTGTGGGTTGCTCATGCCTGTTACAGTGTAACACTTTGGGGGTGGGAGATAATAAGAATCAAAAGTTCTTTAGAATTTTATGCAGATTTGAAATTCAAATGCTATTTTTAAAAAAAATCACTATTTTGAATTATTGGTTGTCACTTCAGAGCCAGAAACATGCAAAATGGAATAAGCAGATCATGGTCAAGTTAGGAACATGGCTGCTTATGTTTACTTCACCCTAATGGCCTTCAGAAAGGTATAAATCCACTTTGAGCTCTCTGGCCGTGTAAGGTAGTTCATCAAAGAAAAGGTTACTCCAACAGCAAGAAATCTCCACTTGGCAGCAGCAATAGCTGGCTCCAAGTCCTGGTAAAAGAGGATGGTTGAGTGAAGGGCTAGCAACACCACTCCATAAAAAACGACTGGCTACTGAAACTGAAACAGTGACGTTGCAGCCTTATGCTCCCCAATGTGTCTACAGGAATAAACAATATCAGTGGCATGATACAGGACGTATCCAAAACTTTAAGTAAAATGGTATAAGCAAATGCCAACACTTGAAACATTCAAGGTAAATCTTGGTTTAAGTTCTATCTATTCTATCTCTTGGAAAAAAAAAAAAAAAGAAGATTTATAGTAAAAAAGTAGCAATTAACATGATTGCAGCTGATGGCCTTGTGGGCCCTATGTCTTTGAAAGATCTAATTATAATAAAGCAATTTTTTTACCAAAATCTCAAAACCTTCATTCCTTATTCAATAGCTTATGAAGATTTTATGATAGGAAGGGATGGCGGAAATATAGTTCTATTTTAAGGATCACAGCGGCAGAGTGTACACAAATCACAATACCACAACAGTTCTATGTATACCTTTATTTCATCAAATAAACGAAAGAGTTTTTGTTTCAGTTCCAGTCGAGGTGGGACATCTTCCAGTCTGAATCTTCCAAAATCAGCTAAAAATGTCTGCAAAAGATATTAAAAAGAATATAGATAACAAATTAGAACTGATTCTTTTCCAACTAAAAATTTAGATTTCAGTAAAAATATTTCCAAACTTTTAAAAATCAGGCTATATTCATCATCATCATCAATCTTTTAATGTCCGTTGTTGGACATAGACCTTCCTCAGGATCTGCCACAATTCTCTATCATGGGCGTCATGGAGCCAATATTTCCTGAATTTGTCCAGTTCATCTCTCCATCTTGTGTTCTGTCGGCATCAGTTTCTCATGCAATCTCTGGGATCCATGTTGTAAGACGTGTTGTTCATCGGTTGTCTTTCATTCTTGCAACATGGTCTACCCATTGCCATTTGAGTTTTTTAATAGTTTCTATGATGTCACAGACACCAGTTTTCTTCCTTATATACTGCGCTGTCATGTGATCTCTCCATGTAAGGATGAGTATGATTCTCTCATGCGCACGCTGCATGCTTCTCAGTTCGTAGGTCTGTCTCTAGATAAGGTTCCATGTTTCAGCTCTATAAGTGACAATTCGGAGGATGCATTTGTTGTATACTCTTCTTTTAAGGATTATTGGGATCATCTGGTGGTTTTTGAAAGTTGAGCTTGCTTTGCCAAAGGCTTGCCATTCCAGAGTGATTCTTCCCTTGATTTCTTCCTCTTTTCAAAATAAGCATTTTCATAAAGCACAAAATCCAACATAATTTGGTCAATTAAACAAATCATTAAATGCAAAAGACCTTTTCTTTCTAATACTATCTAGAAGAGACAACTTACCCGCATCTCAACGAGGGTACTGGGGAAGTTTCGGTTCAGCATCATTGCAGTTTTTCCTCTGGTCCAGGCAAGGAAAGATGTGGCAAGCTCACGGTATTCCTCGACTTTCAGCTGCCTTTCCTGTGATAACAAAAAAATATTAATTCAATTTAAACAAACCAAATATAAGTATTAAAAGGTTTGGAAAACAATATAATTTACAAATGAAACAAAATTTTTCAATTAAAGTTTAAAAACAAATAAATTTATAGATCCAGAATAAAAATGATCCAAATAATCCTAACAGTAATAGATTCAGTAATCAATTAAAAGAAAAAAAAAGTTGAAATGTTAGGTCTTATTTAGACTGAAATGATAAGATTCAAGGCTTCTAAATATACAGCAGTCCCACAATTTTTTTTTATAATAATAATAATATCATTATCACTATTATTAATAATGATAATGATGATGATGGGAAGCTACCATCAGACTTGGGGAATTTTTTTCCAAATTATCTTCTTGTTTTCGCTAGAAAGAAAAAAGTCAAAATATTTGTTTTAAAGAATAAATTTTCAATAAATAATGTAGAATCAGGCTGTTTTAATTCAGAGTTCCCGCTTTTTTAAGAAAAATCTTCATAGAAAAACATCAATAATGCATATTGGCACGTGTTGACAGAGGGCAGTCCAAAGTGTAATTGAACATTGATTCAAAATTAAATTTAAACTTCAATTGAAGAAAGAATTGACAATAACGAATCAGAATTTTTACTCAAACTTTACAGAGTTATAATCAGAGAAAATTTTTTTTTTTAAATTCAGATCCAAAAAACCGAATTTCAATCTTTTTTGAAAATATGATTTTGAAAATTTGATAAAAATCCAATTAGCAGTCAATTTTTTTTTATTTTAAAAATCTAGGTGTTCTTACCCATAAAATTTTTCAAATGCAAATTTTTTGTTAACAGGTTGCAACATTTCACGCTACCCATATTACAAAATTCCAAGGTATACACAGATGATTTTGTTACATTTTTTGCCAATCTTTCTTACTAATGCAACAGAAATTCCTAAGATAAAATTAAGTTTTATATGATTTCAACTCCAAATTTGAAGGACTACTGTAATTTATAGATGCTGCAGGAAAATTTAAATAGTAGGTTGGTGATGATCCAACTATTTCTCTGTGACATCAGGAAAAATTCATGTCTTCAAGAAAAATACAAGAACTTACACAGACTTGTATATATGAGCCTTAATATGATTACATTGGTCAATATAAGAAAACTAAACCCGTCAAGAGCCAATGATATTTCAGCACTAAGAATTAAACATTTTCTTTTGGAAATTAAGAAAATGATGTATTGACTTCATTCATATATATTCAATGCACTGGAATTGAATTCATCTCAGATGTATTTTTCCAAATGCTAAATCAGAGAATTACAATTATAAATAGTGTTAAAAAAGATAAAAAAGAGACATTCACAAGTGTTGATATCAGACACTTAATCCAAAACTCATTTCTCCTCATTTATCAAACCATTTTATTGTTGTCTACCTGTCATAGTGTTAGGCAAATGGAAATCATTTGTGATTATTTGTATCCTTTAATGTAACATCAAGAAATTGAAAATCTATCAATTTTATGACTTGATAATTCCCTTCTTAGAAAAAAAATTCTCTAATGAAATGTTGCTTATAAAACTGACATGGACTGTATCTGTCAATAAGTATCTGAAATATCCTAGATTATTTAGATTTTTAACAGCCATCAATTATATTTCATTTGGTAGTGTGTAGTAGCAATAAAGCTTTTTCTTTTACTAAGCCAATAAATGAAAAACTGGATAACAATCTGTGTTACCTTTAAACACTGAATAGAACAATCTAAATCTTAAATTCTGTCTATTCATTTATGTAAAGCAAGGAATATTAGAACAGACAGAAAGGTTAAACTTGTTCATATAGTTGGTAATCTGGTCAATATATATGACAGTTTGAAACTTGAGAAGTTAATAAGAGAATTTCATACAAAAAACTTCCAACACATCATAGGTGAAGCAAATACATAAAATACAATGCACAGCCATTCACTACTTCAGCCTTTGCTTTCTGTTGGCCACATGATATAGCCTCCCAAGCTGCACTGCGTAGATATTTTTTGGTTTCTATATCGACTAATCAGCATTACAGTTATCAATAGAAAGAGTCTGGAGCATGATAATTCATAAAGATAAAAATGTTTTCACAGAAACTATTTTTTGGCTAGTTTCCAAGTAAAATATCAGAGAAAATTTTAGAAATAAATAGAAGGGTAACAATCTAATGCCATTTTACTGATACATCATACAGAAGATTCTTGTCTTATGATTTTTTTCTTCATAGTGTGAATGCCATTACTGATTTTTAGTAAGGGCATTTGATCAATATCTAAGCATTACAGAACGACTTTTTTCAAATACATTATTTGACATTATACTTCAAGTTTTTCAACACAGGAGAAAAAAATGTATGTGAAGAGATAAAAAAATCAATTTTCAATTAAGCTTTCTGCAGAATTATAGACAATTCTTAAAAATTTTGCACCACTCTTTCAATTGAATGTAACTCTTTAACAAACTGTTTTATTTTTTTACAAGTGATGCTGTACAAATATTTCAGATGAATCAAAGTATATTCACCCTCAACCAGAAATCCTTATTATTGATATATCCACATTAACAAAATGAAAATATGATCTGCTCTTGTTTACCTCTGCCAACAAAAGGTGGAGATGTGTCTGTATTTGATAGTATCAGTCGGTTCACAGGATATATCCCAAAGTACTCAAAGGATTTCAAAGAAATTTGGTGCAAGGGTCACAGAAGACAGATAGAAAGAAAAATATGATTAAATTTTGAGGAGGATCCATGCACAATTACTTCCTCTGACAATGGCATTGGCAGAGTTTAGCTCTCAGAGATTTCTATTTTTTTTTTACTGTTTTCCAACTGGTTAAGAAACTGGCTGAAGAAAACACCAACTATTTTCTTAGGTCAACTGCTTTCCACAATTCTACATTCTGATAACCCGAAGAATCATAATTTGCATTGGATTTTAGCAAATTAAAAACAACAGCAGTAGAAAATTGAAAAAAAGACTCACATTATCTCGGAGTGATTGCTCTACAGATGGAACATCTGGAAAGACGTCATATAATGATGACACATAAGTAATCACGGACTTCTCATCAGGCTCGACAACATCAACATCTGAAAAATTGGACAAAAAGCTTGTTCTTTTGTCAAACTCCAACAGAGTGGACTTAATTATTGCGATTAGTCAGTGGTTAAAATTCAAGATGAGATTTCAGCGGAGAATTTAGAGAGTAGGAAAAAGAAACAGAAAGATGGTTGACGTCATGTCAGAATCTATTGCCATTGGTCAAAAACAGACATTGTTGCTCATTTGATACATATATTTTGTTTAGTTTTCATTTAAATGACCATGGTTTTCTTTCGTTTGTTTTCAGAAGATTTTTAAAAAAGTTCTCTACCTCATTTACACTTCATTTAGGTTTCCCTGAGTTAAAATAGGATTAATTTACAAATAAAATAGTTCCCCGTTCAAAACTAACTGGTATCTGGTAACTAACTGTTCAGTTCAGTTTACAAAAAATATAACAAAAACCATTTACCCAAAGAAACAACCTTAATTATTCACCTTCATCTCAATTGCTAACTTGCAGTGAAAAGCAACAACAATCAAGCTTAAGGTAAATAGTAGCAAAAATCAATAAAATGGAGTATAGAAGTTTTTTTCTGATTGAATATGTCAGAATATCATTTATAAGCCCAAATAAGTTTCCATTTTCAAAAGCACATCTGTAGCTCCGTGGTTATGGGTATCAGCTTGAAATGAGTAGATCTTGGGAGTGACACTTTTTTTGTCTTTGCTCTCAAAGTCAGTGGCAGATAAACCAGTAAGCTGAGTAGAGTTTCTCTTTCTTTTGCCAAATTTCAACTGATCAGTTTAGACTTTTCTCATACGTATCAACGGTAGTAGATGACAATGCCTAAAAACCACTGACATCATGCGATGAAAAACTGATGTATGTTGAAAATGATAAATTCATTTCCAACTACTAAATCCCAACTCAAAGAGACTTGTTTTGCTACAGTTTGCAAATTCCATTTAGAGGAACTGCTAATAGATGAGTTGAAATGAGACAAAATTAGATAAGACCCAAAACTTTTATCAAATCAGAAAGGTAGGCACTTCAATTTTCATTTCTATAAAATTGTTCTTTAGCTAAACTTACTGACATTTTCTGGAACAGATTTCATGATATGGTGAATCCTTTTCTCCAGACTCCTGTAATAATTTTAGATTTTCACATGACTATCAAATATTTATGGACTTGTAATTGTATAAAAATCCCTGTTTATCTTTTATTAGCAACAACTAAAAATGACTAAAATACTAGTGAGACCATATAACTGTATGCCTTATTCATAGATAAAGGCAACTTGTATTGCTCCAAAAGTTTTAAAGTAAATGTGGTCAACAACCTCAGTCTAATCATCTTCTAAATTCCTTTTACAAGTAGCAGAGAAGAAAATGTAAGTTTTTTTACAATAATCAGAGCAGTGTATAGTCATGGAAAAAAAAGTATTCATCAATAATATTCAATCAGGTTCTTTATTCATGAATGAAATTCCATGTACAACTGTACAAATTTTGTTTTTACTTAGAAATATTTAGCAAACATTTTATTACTTCTTTTTTTATAAGCTTCAGATTTAACAGTGAACATGACCTAATCATGGATGTTAAATTTATCAAATCTACTCCAAAGCAAAAACATAGCATTACAATTTTTTTTCAATACTAACATCCAGTAAACAGTGATTATATACTATGGCATTGAATGAAATCTTTTCTCCTTTTCCTTAAAATAGTCCAAATAGCAACATGTTACGGAAAAGTGGCAGCATAACCGTAAATAAGTGTTTGTTAACAATGTTAAGAAAGATAGAGGTGTGACACTAGGGGACCAGGAGTCCCCCGTGTCCTAAAAATTACTATGGTTATTACCAAAGGAGTTATCCGTATTAAAGGGTTAACCTACAACTGAAAAGTAAAGAGTTAATATGTTTTTGAGATACTGTAGGAAGTTGAGAATTACGTGCTCCCAAGTACGGAAGTCACCAGTTAAGAGTATGCACCTGCACTTTCTCAATTTAATATGTTCTGTCAAATTCCTGGGTTGCAAAAACAAGCACTCTTAGAGAAGTTCCCTTCCTGATTCAATGACCAGATAAGGGCCAATGTCTGGGGTCTTGAAAGAAAGAGTAAAACCTTTGAGAGAAAAGTAATTTGCAGAGTTCTTGAAAGAAAGGGAAGCTAATTAATGATCTTAGACGGACTAGCGTCACGAGATGGATGGGAGTCAATAATTGGGATTTTCTAGAGGGACCGGGGTTGCGTCAACAGGAAAAGAAAGAAAGGAAGTCAATTACAAAGAAAAACAGTGTTGATACCCAGGGCTTAAATAGGAGGGATTTTCGTAACAGCAGCAGCAGAGTAGATTTTGGGTTCGAGAAGAGAAGCTACCAGTCCCTCTAGTCAGCTGTCCGCTTTCAACCGCTGCTACTAGTCAGAGTAGAGTAGAATTGGGTTTGGAGAAGAGAACCGCTGCCAGTCTCTCTCTTGTCAGCCGTCAGCCCTTCGTAACCGTCAACCGCTGCTACCACCCAGTAGACTACTGTTCGTGACATGAGAGACCAGTCATCAGTTTGACTTAAATGAAAATCGGCCTCCTCTCTTTTCAACTGTGAATAAGCATTTCCCGTCTCCAGAGATATTGATAATCAATACTTTATATAAAACAGTTAAACAAAATTTCAACTTGTTGCCTTCTTTTACTAACCCAGAACCCCGGCTGGCTTGGTATAGTTTGTGAGACCAACACATACACGCGGAAGGTTCACAGAGGGATCAACTAAAAATTATCACGGTGAGAGTTGAATACTGTATTCTTATTATAACAAAAATAATGTAAGTATATGTAACCAAGACAGCGTCACTAGGATGAACACATAAACATGAAACACTGCACTGTGTGGCTGTGTTGGTTTGCTATCAGCATAGTTATAAAGGTATCTCAGTCCTAGCATGTGGTACATTTCCCTTAAGCTTTGGCAATTTCCTGGCTTTAGTGACTACTTCTGTGATCTTACTCCGCAACATGTGTTCTTGCCAGGCTCTCTCATCAATGTCTGGGTCTTTGGGGGAGGTCTTCAGGCTGTCCTTGAGAATCCCAAGATGATTTTTCAATACAATCATACATATTTAGTTATTATACACTTACCTTCTGCATCAAGCAGTTTAGTTACTCCAAATTCCGATTCTGCAATACTGAAGGCCAGGTCAAGGTTCTGTCTAGGAGAATTTCTTCGGACTTGTCTGTAATCTACAAGATCTGGCCTGGAAGGAGAAGAAAAATCGCAATTGTTGTATGTACAATGATTTCAAGATGTTCAAAAGGGCAACAGGAGGTGGACACAAAAAAGAATTATCTTCAAAAATGGATCAATACAATATTCAGAGATTTTCATGTTTTTCATATAAAAATTAATCATCATCATCATCATCAGTCTTTTAACATCCGTCATTGGACATAGACCTTCCCCAGGATTCGCCACACTTCTCTATCATGGGCATCGCGGAGCCAGTACTTCCTGAACTTGTCTAGCTCATCTCTCCATCTAATATTCTGCCAGCCTTGGTTGCGCATGTGATCTTGGGGGATCCATGTTGTGAGTCCATCGGTTGTCTGCCATTCTTGCAACATGGCCAGCCCACTGCCATTTGAGATTTTTAATGGATTCTATGATGTCCCTGACTCTTGTCTTTTCTCGGATGTACTGTGCTGTCTTGTGGTCTCTCCATGTGAGGCCCAGCATTATTCTTTCATGTGCACATTGCATGGTTCTCAATTTACGGGTCTGTCTCCTCGTTAGGTTCCATGTTTCGGCTCCATAAGTGACTATAGGGAGGATACATTGGTTATACACCCTTCTTTTTAGGATTAATGGGATCTTCTTATTTTTCAAGGTTGAGCTAACTCAGCCTAAGGCTTGCTATCCTAGTGTGATTCTTCACTTGATTTCTTCTTCTTTTGAGGGTCTCATGGAGATTCGTTGTCCTAGGTAGAGGTAGTGGTCTACTTTCTCCAGTTCTGTGTCCTCGATTTTGATCTTAGTGTTTTTATCCCTGATGTGGTTGTTGCACATGATCTTCATCTTGCTGAAGTTCATGTGGAGGCCGACTTTCTTGCTCTCTTCATTTAGTTCATCTATCATTAGTTGGAGGTTGTGTAGGTTCTCTGCGAAAAGGGCAATGTCGTCTGCAAATCTGAGGTTGCTCAGATACTCGCCGTCTATTTTAATTTCTTTACTCTCCCAGTCTAGTCTTCTGAAGATCATCTCGAGGCAGGCTGTAAAGAGTTTAGGTGAGCTGGTATCACCTTGTCTTACTCCTTTCTGGAGCTGAAAGGGATCTGAGTCTTTATGTAACCTGATAAAGGAGCTGCTGTGGTTGTATATGTTTCAACACTTCAACATATACTGGATCTACACCTTGTTGACTAATGGCCTTCATGACCTTAGGGATTTCTACCGTGTTGGACGCCTTTCTGAAGTCGATAAATGCTATGACGAGTGGTAGTATATACTTAGCTGCTTTTTCTTTCAGCTGATTTATTGAATGCAGGTAGTTCATGGTTGAGTAGCTTCTTCTAAAGCCAGCTTGTTCACATGGCTGGTTTTCATCGAGTGTTTTTGTGATTCAGTTGGTGATGATCTTCGTGAAAAGTTTATGTACACAGTTGAGTAGGCATATAGGCCTATAGTTGTTGAAGTGTTTCGGGTTTCCTTTTTTAAATAAAAGCATTTGATAGCAGTGTTCCAATTGTCTTGGACTTTACTGTGTTTTAGACACAAGTTGAAAAGGACGGCTAGTTTCCTAGAGATGATTATACCCGCTTTTCGGAGTAGGTCGTTAGTGATGTTGTCTGGTCCAGGAGCAGATCCTTTCTTCGTCTGTTTAATGGCTTCTTTCACCTCCCACGGGATTACTTGTGGGAAGTCCTCAAGTTGATTGCTCACACCTTGTGTATCCTGTTCATTGTTTTATAGTTCTTGTTTTGACGAATAAAGTTTTTGGTAGAATTCTTTGGTACGTTTGACAATCCTGTCTCTGTCTGCTGTTAGGTTTCCATTTTCCTCCAGTATGCTAGTTATTTGCCTTTGTCCCAAGTTGAGGAATTTGTTTATAGCTTTGAAGCCCCGACCTTTTTCAAGAGTCGATTCGATGACTGCCGTCGTGTATCTCCTTCTGTCTCCCCTTCGTTTTTTCTTGATCAATTTAATTAGTTTGGGTTCTTCTATTTTCTCTCTCGTTGTTGTCGGTGGCTTGAAGTTTCTGCGTTTTTGCATGAGATTTCTAGTTTCATCTGAAATTTTACTAATGGGTTGTGTGCTCATTGGTTTGAATGTAGAGGCTACTTCAATTATAGACGCTGTCATTTTGTTGCTTAGTTCGTTGATATTGGTGTTGTCTTGTTCAGTAAGAATTCTGAATCTGTTTTTCAGTTTGAGCTTGAAAGTTTGAGTGTGCTCTTTTGGTATGTTTAGAGGCTGCAATTTTGTGTGGAACATTTTCCTGCATTCTTTGTTGGTGTTTACTTGTATTTTACATCGTACCATTCATTGGTTGCTGCCTACATTGACTTGATTCAAAACTTGGATGTCCTTGACAATATCGTTTTTGTCCGTTATGATGTAATCTATTTTGTTCTCTGTTTTGTGATGGGGGCCCTTCCAAGTCCATTTCCTATTGGGTACCTTCTTGAAGAAAGTGTTC
>CAUOPZ010000416.1:7500-37500 GCA_963457665.1 Thysanoteuthis rhombus
GATGATGAAAGTGTTTTCCTGCTGCTTATAAAATCTATCTCTTTTAAATCCAGGGCCAATAAACATCTTACTAACATATGAAATTTCCTTAACCCTATAATTAGAGTGACCCCTTGGCTTTATATAGTGTGACTGAGTACAAAAAAAATGTATGCTGAGTGCTGCTAAGTTTTATTACTAGTTTCACTCCACCTTACAAGTCTGCCAAAATCTCTGAAGCTTACTATCTGTCTAACACAATTATCTCTACTTTTTGTTTTTTGTTGTTTTAAGTTTACACTTTATCTTGCTTTGAATTGTTGTTAAAAATGCTCTATTTCAAGTGCACCTTCACCCCCCCCCCCACCTTTGAAAAAAAGACAAACCATAATGGTAGTGGTCAGCCAGTGAGAGGGATAAAAAGTCGAAACTGTTGACTAGAATTTTCAAAGTTTTTGCGTAATAATACGATTCCCACCTGTGAAAGAGGTGAGAGGGGGCTGTTCTGGGGTAGGGAAAAGGTTGGAAGCTTAAAAAGGAGGGTTTGTTTTTGTATGAATGGTCAATTAGGAGAGGATATCCACATTCTATACCAAGTTAAAACTAAATGCAAAGATGAGAAAATCTACAAACCCTATCAAAGCAGCAAGTTCCAATCCTTATTCAGGGCAAACATACCGCCACATTGCCTTAAAGGGAAAAACAGGGATGTGAGCAAAGGGAGGTATATCAGGATTAAAGAAAAAATGATCAAGCATGTCAGAGTGTAGGGAAGAAAAAGTTAGATCTATGTTTAGAATTCTATACTATCTCTGTTATTCCAGTTATCAAATCAAGTTAAACCTGCAATTGCCTAAGACCTAGATCGCATTCTTGTGACCATAGTTGTCAAGATTAGACTGTTGCTCACTACCATTATTACCCCTCATCGTAGACACTGTTTACGGAGTGTGGCTGCCAGTGATGAGACCCGGATTCTGTTGCATGCATCAGCTTAGTGATGCATGCAAGTCTCAAGTCTAGTCAAGATCAGGGCTTTATATCTACAAGTTTTTTATGAACACCTGCTTGGCAAGTCCACCAAAGTGATACCTCCATACTAATCATACAGCTTGGAATGTATTCAATTAGCTGCTGAGTGCATGGAAATTTGTTCTAATGTAGAGTTTTCCTCACTCTTCGCTCTTACCAGGAATTGAACATAGGACAGTCTGCATGTGAGGCAGATATGCTAACCATTACACTACCCCCATACCACTCTTTTTTTTTTTTTTTCTGTGGGGTATAACTCGGACCTAGGCTCAAATCTGCACTGGCTCCTCTGATGTTGGATTACTCCTCTAATGGGGTTGCAGATCTCTGTAGTCAGCACATCTATGCTGGAGTGTTCCAGATGTGTGATTCAAGTTGCACAGACAGATGCACTGTTGTGATTTTCCTCCGAGGAGAAGGTAGAACCCATTAACCAGTTTACCAGCTACCAACTATGAAATGTTCATATCCAGGTCAACATACTGTTGGAATACTCCCACAAAAAAGTAGTAGACACCTATGAATAGCTCGGTCATCTTCTAGAAGGAAACTCCTGTCTAACCTACAACCTAGGTGCCTTCACGCTTATTCTTGCTACTTCAGTGGACCATACAATGCAAACCTTTGATTTAAAAGGTGAGGTTGGCCCTGCGCTAATTACCCTTCACCTTGAAACTTCATTGCTTATTCCCCACATACACCCTGCAGCATAATGACCTAAAGTTGTTGAGACCCCTACCAAAATAGCTTAATTCACAAAGCAAAGCTATTCATTCGTCATCGCCTTTTATTGCAACACCGGGTTGATATACTCCTTGACTGCTAATCGTCCAAGAGCATTAGCATTTGATCTGGAAATAAATGCTGGTAAACTGATTTAGTAAAGAACAACACATTAAAAATTTCGAGGTTTCCTGCCTGTTCTCCAAGATGACTGCCGAATCCTTATAAATACCTATTACTCATTCATAATTCATACTAGACGAGTTTTCCCAATTGTTTTCAGTAGTATCTGGTGTGTTTGATGACTTATTCAAAGTTTACCACAATCTGGAAGGGCATGATTTACAAGATGTTGTCCAGCTAAATCTTTGAAAATGCTCATCACTCATTCATTATTCATCCTAAACAAGGATTTTGAATGATATTTTGAAGTATCAGGTGTACTTATCACAGTTTGATCACTGGAAAGGCTTCATATCTAGGATGGCACTAAGACCTTTTTCATCCTTTTTCCGAACTAATTTTAATGCTTTCAAAAATGCAGGTGAGCTGGGAGTTTTTCGACATCGTTTCCTGAGATAGTGAGGAACTGCATTAAAAGTCCCAAGGTTTTCTACAAGTGCTTTTTATGACTAAAAGTCAGTTCAAATACATTCATCTAGGAAGACAAATTCTTGTCTTTTTTTCTGAGCTGGTGTAATGCTTTCACTTTCCCTTGTCTATAAAGTTAGGATGTAGTGTCACATCCAATTATGGCATGTAGAAAAAGATGCTGTTTTGTACTCTCTAATGCTTGCTGAAGCTGCTTAATGCTGTAAAGAGTTTGAGGATTGCTGTGGCACAGCATAAACAGATCAATTGATGATGATGTTCTTACTCTCAACATTGCTAACAAATTGGTATCTATTCCAACAATTATCACTTGTTGGTTGTTGTCAGATTTGACCATATCCAGTGCTGTTGAAATTATTAGTACATCAGCATCTGACTCTGCTTGTTTCACAGTGATACTATTGGACCTAAGGTCTGGGGTCAATGTTCGAATTAGACATGATTTGTAGCAGTTATTCCCAAGGAATGCACTTCAAGTTGTGGTTGTTTTTGAAGTAGGTATAATTACTATATCAGCAGATCTTTGCTGTTCTTTGCTCTCCATTTTGTTCTGGTGACTTGGAAGGAGGTGCATCATAACTGTCAAACTCAGTTCTACAATGGTAATATTTGATAGGTATGTTATGTAAAATGTTTGATGTGGTATGTTGTGTAAAATTTGCACATATCCTGGGAAGTTGCTGGTTTAGGCCATATCACAGCTTGAAGTAAATATCCTTCATCAACAACATAGGCAGTGTTTGTCTATTTACAAAGCAAGATGGGGGCTGTTGCACTAATTCTGTTTGTAGGAAGATTTCCATCTCAGAACTTGTTCAGGATGCAAGTCAAAAATACTAAGACACCTAATCATTTCTGAAAAAAATGCTTTATATTCAAACTTTCATACAGGATTACTGAAGGGGAAATGTGACAATGAATATTTTTTCTCTGGTGTAGATCAAATGTTTTTTCAATAATATATGCTATACAGTTTATAATCATTATGTTAACATGTCAATATAATATAAACAAGCTTAATCAGAATCATGGAGTTAGGCACCAAAATCATTGATTTGGATGAATAATCAATAAATAATTATAAAAATAATGGTCATTTTAAAGGATTTCTCAGATATTTTAGAGGCCATCTTGAAATTTTTACTTTTCCAGTGGCCAGATTGTTAACTTTAAAAATGTTGAAAAACCTCATCTAGGAGAGTAACGTAAACAAGTAATGGGCATTTTTTAGCAACTATCTTGGAAATAGTACCTTTCTAGTGGCCAAACTGGTAGACTTTTTGTAAGTTATCAAACATTTGATACTACTGAAAACCATTGAAAAACCTTGTCTAGGATGAATAAAAAACGAGTTATGAGCATTTCAAAGATTCGACTGACAGCCATCTTTAAAATCATACCTTTCCTGAAGTTGGATTCTGATGAACTTTTGATGTGTTGTTATCAAGCATATCTGATTCTACTAGAAACCAGTAATGGGAATTTCAAGGATTTGGTCAGTGTTCATCTTTAAATTCTTCATTTCTAGTGGCCAAAGTGGTAGACTTTTTGTAAGTTATTAAACACATTTGATACTATTGAAAACCATTGAAAAACATCGTATAGGATAAATAATGAATGAGTTATGGGCATTTTTAGGACTTGGCAGCCATCTTGGAATAGTACAAGGAGCACAAATATAAAGAGTGGCATTTTAGCGGAAAAAAAACAATTCCAAAACTGTACTGTCTAAATTCAGAATGATCTGCCACAGTGCTGGGTGTGGAGGAAGAATTTCTAGGTTCAATTTTGTGCTGGTTATTTCAAACAGCTTTTCAGTTTGCTATAAAATGTCTACTTTGATTATAAATGGCTATAATAGCTTCTCTATAAATGGTTATAAAATGGCTACAAAATGACTACATTAATTGCTTTATAAAGTTTCACACATAGTTATACGATGTTAGAAAATGTTGCACAAAAGTTTTTAACATCAAGTGAGAGAATCTGTGGAATGTGTAGATAACCCAATATAGTTTATGTATTGACTTCTGCTTTTTTTTCCCTAGAATTTTCAACACACTTGCTCTCTCTGTTAAAAGAAGGTACATAAAAGTTGTAATTTCATGTGCAGAAGTAACAAAATATAAACTATCATGAGGATAACAAATGTTAATATTCTCTCTACTGCATTCAGTGGTTGTTTCACACGATGTATTGTAGATAAGATAGACCATAGCATTTGTACACTAGATGGACAGGGTACATTCCATGTCATGGAAATGATGGCTGTATCTACTAAACTAGAGGAAAGTTTGGTAATCCATGATTGACCAATAAAGAGAACTAAAAATATCATGAAGGTGAAGTATGTAGTTGTGAGAAAAGGTGTTTCAATAAAATGTTACATTTTCCCAAATAGAAAAGGATGGGAATCGCTTATTTTTAGACCTATCAATACACTTCTTTTTGAAGAGTTGGAGTAGGATTCTTTGAAGTAAAAGGCCGATCACAACCCAACTAGCCCTGGTTTATGCCGCATGTTTCCCAGGGAGAGCTCCTTCCTAAATCAACTATCTCGATGCTCCCTAAACCAATCTTAATCCATTTGACTACTCTTATCTATTCTGTTCTTGTCTACATAGGAGGTTAAGCAAAGAGGTTGAACATACTAAATCCTTCATTACATTTTAACAGTCACTTTATTTCAAGGCGATGGAGATTATTATAGCCAAATGTGTGTAGAGTTGAAGGATTTCATATTTTGATTAGATTTTTGAGTAGTATTGGTGACATGATGGCTGGATCTGGACTTGAAGAAACACTGCAAAAAAATATTTGGTTAAAATTTTGTGGAATACACGGTGAGTGGAAAAACTCTGAGAGGACATGTTTATGCCTTAAAAATGACAATCATGGATGAAATGCTTCCTGACATCGAAATCAGCACTAAGAAAGAACAAATAGAGCAAGAGAAAAGGATTGATAACTCTGAAGATAAAGAAGTAACAGAAAGTGAAAATGAGTTGGATGAATCACTTTGCCTAGATAACATAGAAGAAGAAGCATTAGAAGGAGAAACATATCAACTTGATGAAGTTGACTTGGATGAACTGCAAAATATTTATAATCAGTTGATGTCAGATGGACTTTCTAATGATGAATTAAAAATTAGAGGCACTATACAAACTTCAGGCCTCCATGGAATTGAAGAATCAAGAGTTTTCTTCTAGCTCAAGAATGACAAAACTATGTCTTACTTATTGCATAGACATTGATATTGTGGAAAAGTTTATCCAAGCAAATAGAACGAGTGATTGGGAAATGCATTTGAGTACTCTAGGAAAGATGCTTAAACTTTCTGCTGTGACTGGCCATATTCATTGGTTGTATTTGTAGGCAATTGCAGGGATTAGACTCACTGTTTTGATGTAAGGAGGAAAGCTCGGTGGTTTGAGGTTCGCAAGCTATATGATAATGTCAGCATCATCATCCAAGTTGCTATCTGAGAAGCTACCACCTATCAAGTATGCACAGGTTCCTCAACCCTGGTGTATTCACTTACAGATTATTCAGTGGAAGACACTGATGGAGTCAAAAATGGACCCATTGCTCTATGGATGGAAAACGATGGAAATCCAATTGGAAGCAATCATGACAGATGAGCTTCCTGCACCAGACAATTTACTCAAATTCGTACGATGGAACAGCAAAGCTTTTTACAAAATTCCAATGCATATACAAGCTACATAAATGGTCTGATGTGCATAACAGCTTGTGATTTTCATGCCTTCAACGGCTGTAAAACAGATGTAACTGAGTTGGATGAAATTGAAGACATTGCTGAAAACAATGGAAATCTGTGTTCTCAGCTGTTCAGTATTTACTTTGAGTAAATTACATTAATAAAAAAGATAGTATTGTTCTCATTTAACAATTCATTTTAGTTCTTTTATGTCAACTGAGGAAATTATAAAGATTTGTAGAGTGTTTATAGCTACATTGACGAATGGGTCAATCTAGAAGTTTTCTGAGTTATCGTTTTTCGGAGGTAGAATCTTAGCCACCATGTTAGAACCATCCAGATTAGAAAAAAAATTGCTGCCAGTTTTTCTATGAACTTTAAGGGTGGCCATTTTGAAATTCAGAATTGACAAATGTGAATGTACATTTCTTTCAGTTATGACTACATTGATTGCATGGATCGTCCTGAAATTCAATCAATTTTCCCATAGCCAACCCTTCCACAAAACTCCATTGAGAACTTTTGGAAATATTGTAAAAGACAAACAAGAGCAAATACAGAAATGTACAAAAAAACGCATTGGTATCTGAACATCAAGAGTAGCCCCAAAATTTAAT
Source organism: Thysanoteuthis rhombus (assembly GCA_963457665.1). NCBI lineage: Eukaryota > Metazoa > Mollusca > Cephalopoda > Oegopsida > Thysanoteuthidae > Thysanoteuthis > Thysanoteuthis major. The sequence continues at coordinate 14,188 of CAUOPZ010000416.1, forward strand.
CACTCTATTCTTATGATGTGGCTTACAATTCCATCAATTTTCATTGAAATTCATTGAGAACTCTTGGAGATATCACATGATTTTGTGGAAAGGTAAGTCATGGTGTAAGGAAGAAGTGATTAAATTTAAGGTGGATCAAGGAATTTGTTTTTGATCATGATATTTCATACATTTCTGCATTTGCGCACATCTGACCACAGTGTATGATTTGAACATCTTTTCTTAGATCTTTTTATCAGTCTAACAATAAATTGTTTTCTGTTTTTTTAGAAATAATCTTGTTCTGAGTGTTTTTCCTTGCGGTGTGGCTTAAACAAATGATACACGAGTTCTCACCACATTCCGGTTTTTGTTCAAGCTCTGTTGGCCAGTGCAGGAATCCTCTTGTTGATTTATTTTCTAGTGATTCCTGTTTCCTTTGGAAATTGTCAAGATGAGTTCAGTCTCTACTTTAACTCTTGGCAATTGGTCAGAATTTTGTGGTCAGATGGGGTTGGGGGTGTTTCATATTTTTGATACTCTGGCAACCCTAGTTCAGTTCCTGAAAGTAGACAAAGTGGGTAAACTCCATCTGGTCCTAGGACTTAGATATAAAATAAGAAGTACATATCCTCTTCTAGAACAGAAAAACACATTTCTCTTGCCGCTAGACCTAACCTTCATCAACCAAATCATCATCATCAGTCTTTTAGCGTCCGTCGTTGGACATAGACCTTCCCCAGGATTTGCCACACTTCCCTATCATGGGCGTCACTGAGCCAGTATTTCCTGAACTTGTCTAGTTTGTCTCTCCATCTAACACTTTGTCAGCCTCGGTTGCATATGTGGTCTCGGAGGATCCATGTTGTGAGTTGCGATGTCCATCGATTGTCTGCCATTCTTGCAACATGGCAAGCCCACCGCCATTTGAGATTTTTAATGGATTCTATGATGTTCCTAAGTCTTGTCTTTTCTCGGATGTACTGTGCTGTCTTGTGGTCTCTCCATGTGAGGCCCAGCATTATTCTTTCGTGTGCACGTTGCATGGTTCTCAATTTTCGGGTCTGTCTCTTGGTTAGGTTCCATGTTTCAGCTCCATAAGTGACTATTGGGAGGATACATTGGTTATACACCCTTCTCTTTAGGATTAATGGGATCTTATTATTTTTGAAGGTTGAGCTAGCTCTGCCAAAGGCTTGCCATCCTAGTGTGATTCTTCGCTTAATTTCTTCTTCTTTTGAGGGTCTCATGGAGATTCGTTGTCCTAGGTAGATGTAGTGGTCTACTTCTTCCAGTTGTGTGTCCTCGATTTTGATCTTAGTGTTTTTATCCCCGATGTGGTTGTTGCACATGATCTTCGTCTTGCTGAAGTTCATGTGTAGGCCAACTTTCTTGCTCTCTTCATTTAGTTCATCTATCATTAGTTGGAGGTCGTGTAGGTTCTCCGCGAAAAGGGCTATATCGTCTGCAAATCTAAGGTTGCTCAGATACTTGCCGTCTATCTTAATTCCTTTACTCTCCCTGTCTAGCCTTCTGAAGATCATCTCGAGGCAGGCTGTGAAGAGCTTAGATGAGCTGGTATCACCTTGTCTTACTCCTTTCTGGAGCTGAAAGGGGTCAGAGTCTTTATGTAGCCTGATAAAGGAGCTGCCGTGATTGTATATATGTTTCAACACTTCAACGTATACCGGATCTACACCTTGCTGACTGATGGCCTCCATGACCTTAGGGATTTCTACTGAGTCGTAAAGTCCCAGACAATTGGAACACTGCTATCATAATGCTTTTATATAAAAAAGGAAACCCGAAAGACCTCAACAACTATAGGCCTATAAGCCTACTCAACTGTGTATACAAACTTTTCACAAAGATCATCATCAACCAAAACCGACACACAAATATAAGAGAATACAACCACAGAAATAAATAGGTTCTTTCAAAACCAGCTCCTTTTTACTTTTCATTGATGCTTCTGCTATAACTACTGGAAGAGAGAAGGAGTAAGGGACAAATCGAAGAATCAGTTGCTATACCTGTGCCCTGCCAAACACTGTGTTGGCTGGTCCATGGAAAATAGATATTGGGCTACATACAGTGCAAGTTATTTTGCTACAATAGGATAGGAGGACATGAGGAGGCAGCGATGGTTAATTACCAAGTCCGAGAATGACTCCATGAAAAAAGCTGTTGAAATGTAACACCATCACCCAAGCAGGAATCAGCGATTTCTCCATGTATGAAGGTTTCTCTCAAAGTAAGTGGCCCTGATCCAGTCTTCTGTATCTCTCGGTACCAGTAGCCTTATGTTGAGATGATTGCGAAACATGTTTCCACATGACCAAAGGGGACCATTAGTTTTAGTGGGAATTAATTCTGGAGTTAATCAGCAAATTGCAGTCTCACTTAATGAGAGTTTTGATTCACCTAGCCTACTAGCATACATTTTAAAAATAGCTCTTTCTTCTGATAGGTTCTCAAACAAAAAGTTTGAAAAATCAACCTGAGAAAACAGCAGCAGTGGTTGGGAAATCTGAATTGTTAAGTGACAATTAGGGAAAGGCACTGGAGCAGTCATATCTCCCCCGAGCTACCAGTTGGTCAGGGGGTTGAAGATAGACAATCTATCAAGTCAGCATTGAAGAAGTTGCCTGTTGAACTAGATGAAGTAGCTAGCCCCACAAGCGTAAGTACAGTTACCAAACAAGTCCTCAAAAATTTGCACCAAGGTAAAGTAATTGTCACATACTGCTTGAAGCCCAAGTGACACACACATGATCACAGCTTCCTCTGTGAACATTTCTATGTGGGAAATGTATCCAGACTTGATCTTTCAGAGGATCACATCCATGATCGGCTCAAGATGAGTGATCCTATCATGTCTGGCCTGTCCCTTAGGTGGATTGTATGAGGTGTCAGCGACATGGAGATACTGATTCAGTTTATCCAGTCAATCATAGGATATCCTCTGATATATTCCATTTGAATGAAACATGGTCTCTTTTACATCCCCATCACTATATGCATTGTAATATATACATGTATTTCTTCAGCAGTATCAACTTGCCATTTTGAATTGTTGCTATGTGCACTGATTTAGGTGCAAATCTCTCTATTCCATGATAGCTAAAAATCACTGGAATCCATTTGTCATAACGACATGGTTACATTTGAAAAAAACAAACCAAAAAAAAAAGTCTGTTTCGCTTGCTGTAAAAGAATGTGTGGCAGATATAGGTCACATCTTTCCCCATATGGATTCATAAGCTTCTTTTTGATTGGTTCAAAGGATCTCCTATAGGCTACTGCTTTGATTGACCAGAGCCGATTTTACAAATGATGTACAGCACACCTCTAGGTGGTATCTGACGTTTGACACATGTAAACAATCATGCCTGTAGATGAGATTCAACATTTTACATATGTAAACTTCATCATGCTTGAAGGTGGGATCAGACTGAATGAATTTCATCATCACGCTCATCAGGAAGAAAAAGGTTGATAAAACATGAATGTGGGAGGTGGCTTGGTTCTATTTATAAAGTAATAGTAGTGCTGAAGATTTCTGCATCGTACAAAACTACTACTTTGGCTAATTAAAATATCCTTTGCCCAAAAGTGGGTGGGTTCTATTCACTATGTATACATACTGCGCAACAGCTTCAAAATATTTCAGTTACTTCCCTTTGCTTCATTGAGAAATCATTTTTCTGAATAATGGAATTCGAGGTGAGAGGGTTCTTTTTACAGTTTTCTGTTATCATGCTGAACTAGACCCATACTTTCAATCCATGGTACAAAATTTCAGAAGAATTTCAGTTACTTCACTTTACTTCCTGTGAAATCATTTTTCCAGGACACAAAATTGAGGTTTTTACTTAAAATATCCCTAAAATGCGATAATTTGAAAGATATGAAAAAAAAACAGTTGATTAGCAGCTGAAAAATGATATTGTGAGTTGTATAGACTGAACTAGAATTTCTGTGTAACCTAGCCTCATGTTTTCGGCTGTAACTTTTCATGCTCAACTAATACAAATTGACAAGATACATCGGTAGAAAGCTGACAGAATCCTCTTTCTAACAATATATATATATATATATATATATATATATATATATATATATATATCTCATCATGAATTAATTCTACAATCCATAGACTGAAGACTTAGAATATACTTGTAAGATACTAAATAAATACAAATCAACAAGATATATTGTTAGACAGCTGATAGAATTCTTCTTCCAATGAGATATATATAATTTACTCTTAAATACACAGTTTATCCTGAATTTTCTTGCAGTTTTTGTCCTGAGATAGTTTAGTGTTCCTTTATATTAACTATTTCATGAATTCATTGGGTCAGAATTGTGTGGGAAATGAGTTTATTTGTCTCTGTATATTGTTTACTTCAAAAGTTATGTGATTTTTTTGTTTTTTTGCGTGTCTGGGTTTGGGTTCATCCTAGATGTAATATAGGATTGAAATGAACCCTGGCAGACATTATTAGAACCTATCGACAGGCAGAATCATGAAATAGACACTTCTCGGAGTGAGAAAAAATATATAATAGTTGTACTAAGAACTGAAAAATAATTTTTATTAGTATATTTCATTGCAGATGCACCTTTCATCTTTTTCTTGCTCTCTTACATTTTGATTTAGAATATGTGCCAGAAGTATTTGAACCTTATTTTTGTATTTTTATTGGTACATGCTACCTTTCGGTAAAAAAAAATATTCATTTGAAATTCTGATTTTGAAAATCTATTAATTTTTCTTTGCAACGGGTACTCTTTCTAAAAAGTATCTTTCAAAATGAGTGATTACTTTCACAAATGTGAAAAAAGAGGCCAAGTCAAAAAAAAGGCCAAACTTCTCTGGGCATATTTGTTAAAAATCCAAAATCTCAAACTGAATCTTCATCAAGTGTAAAGCAAGGCAGTAACAATGAGTTTCAGACACCTTTATCAGAAGCAGATGCATTCATGATTAACTCATTATTAGCGCTTCTCATAATACTGGCAATACCATTGAAGATATTCTTGAAATGTTCATGGTGACATCCTGTGAAGTTGGGGAGTCAGAAATGCATGCCTCCCCAATCAGAACATTTCAAAATGAATTCATCCCCTGAGATATTCTTACAGAAAACGTTAAAGCTGGACCATCTTCTTTTCCACCAGATATTGAAAACGGAAAGCTTTTCTGCATCCAATTTCCTCTACCATCTGTCAGAATGAAGAAAAAAGACTCAAAATTATCTTGCATATGGCCTAAGTCTAAAAGTTGTTATTACCTATCAACTAAAGTTCTCACAGAGTTCACTAGACCAAAGGTTCTTCAAAATTGCTTGATTGGCATAGATTCTATATTACTTTGAAAAATCATGTCACTCTCATAGAGATGGTATCAATTTTTGATGTCAATGTCAAATCAAAACATCAAGAACAGTTGTAAATCAAATTAACATAAATCTCAGCATTCGAACCAAAAGTTACGGGGTCTACTAAATCAAATTCTTGTTGTGATTTATTTCCTCAGTGAATGTGGCCTTGCTCTCCGTGGTAAAGAAGACAAATTTGGAAATCCCTGAAATGGAAACTTTTAGGGCCTTATAGAATCGCTCTCACTTCATGATTTTTCCCTTGAAAAATATGTTATGAAAATTTCCAAATCTCATGAGGAAGGTTGTCATCCAGAATCCAAAAAGAATTCATTCATCTTTATGGTGAAAAAGTTTGAGACAGTATTCTCTTGGAAAACATTGAAGTTCTATTCTATCATGGTAAATGCGACCCCCTGTGAAGAACAGTCAACTTTTATGTTTTGATTTGTCCTTTCTACAGTGAGAAATCAAGGAGAAATTTCTTGATTTTTTTCTTCATGGTCTCGTTGACACTTGGTCTTCAAAAAAAATTTGCTGTTACCACTTTTGAAAATGACCTTGTGAAAAATAGTAGGAAAAGGTTAGTTTGTAACAGGGCTCCAGATTATCAGAGGCAGCATTGTTGTAGATATTACTCTGATCTCAGAAGAGATCCCATTGCCTGTCAAACATCATAGTTTTTGGTGTAAAGGATCATCATGCAAATCTTGAAAAAATTAATCTAAAAAATCATGAAAAATAATGTGAGACGAATTTGCAGAGACCTAGTGGCAACATTGATATAATTATTTATTACCTCAACATCAGGTGTTTTTATTCTGCTACAAGCAACTACAGATGATTAGAACGGAGTGAAGAACATTTTGATTTTGGGATGGTTAAAATTGTTTTTTGGGATTGTTCCGGAATGGCAATGAAAAAGGTTAGTTCGTAACAGGACTCCAGATTATCAAGGGCAGCATTGTTGTAGATATCACCCTGATCTCAGAAGAGATCCCATTGTCTGTCAAACTTCATAGTTTTGGGCGTAAAGGATCATCTTGCAAATCTTTAGAGCTGGAATCGCCAAATCTTTTAGACCATCGAGCCCTTATGGAAATCCTTGATCTCATCAACCCTCAGACATAGTTGCCAAAAGAAATTTATCCAATGTACCGATACTACTTCCAAAAACATACCAAATCCATAGTATGTAATTATATATCAACCAATATGCTAATTATAATATGTCAGTATGTCACATTTATTGAGAGGTAAAAATACAAAAGAATTATGCTCTTTCATATTACACCATTTTTTTTCTTTCTTGTTATTACTCAGCTCTAGCAATGAGTACATTCGGTGCAGTTTGTCCTTTCTAGGTAACTTTTTGTGAAATAAGGCTTTTATTTTTTTGATTTGTGGAGAGACTTGTTTTTTTTCCTTAAATTCAATGTTGTTCAATAAAGAAAAATATTCTCTTAGCTGCAATTCAATTATTTATTGAGATTTACTTATTCTTTGAAAGGAGTTTTTCACTATTTTCAATTACTTTAGCTGTTCAAATTGTTTGTAGTATTGCAATAAAGACTGTAATAAGTAATGCAGGTTTGTTATTGATTAGGATTAGCACATTCTGCCATGTCCCTTAAATGGGATGCAACTAAATTTTCATTCCAATCTTAGATTGAAGAGAACATCCTTGGATATGAATTTTGGAATAAGTTATAATACACATGTTGCTTAAAATGGAATAACCTATACTGCAAGAGTTGCTGCAAACATTTTTATTTTCTGGTTTGCACGACTGGAAGGCCATAGAATGGTTTGATAGATCAACCTGCTCGTAGGCTAGGTTTCTCTCCACCATGTGAATTTTTGATCTAAAGAAGACTTTTGAAAGTTTGAATTGTGTGTAGCTGGTCACAAAGAAGAGAGCAACTGGTGTTCTCAAAATGATGGAAAATGCCCTTTGAAAGTATGAAAATACAGTAGACCCTTGCTATAACAAATTTCGGCTGTAACAAACAAATGGACAATAACTAACTTTCTCCTTTACCAAATAAAAATATGGTGAACATGTAGACGATAATGAACTAGGCATTATCCTACCTTGAAAACAAGATCAAAGTGTAATATCTGTTCTCACATCAATGAAACATCATTAATTTCTAGTTTTCAATTCCTAATGTCATGTTTGTATTCTAATTGTTTCCTTCTTTAATTCTAATTCAATTTGAATATTTTTTCAATTGACAAAATCATGAGTTGTTATGAATCATGTTTATTGTCATTACTAAAAACCATCTTTAACTTAGCGTTCCTGTTTTTAAATTTATCAAATTTACACCACTCATGTCACACTTTGAAAATTCAAGTGACTTGATTTTACTAAATCATTTCAACTAATAACTCTTTATAACTTATTGATTATTATTTGATTTTGTACAAGAATAAACTATTGTTCTATTTTGCATTTTTTTGATTAGATCTCTACATGTTTCACTTGTAAATTGTTTTGTTTTTTTTTATAAAATTCAAGAAAACTATAAGAATACAACCATTAAAAAAATTCTTTTGATAATTGAAAAAAAAAAATTAAAATTAAGATTCATGAAGAAAACAATTATAAAACAACTATAATCACATTTAAAATTAAAAATGATGAGTTTGTTATGTTTTGTGGTCATAAGTACAGATACTACACTTAGATAAATGCCACAAAAGGCTAGACCACAACACTAGGCTTGTGCCACAAACTTATGATTTTTTACCAAATGATGTAAGATGAAGCATTTCTAGAAAATCTCATTAAATTATTTATGTGTATGAGTTAATTTGACAATTTGATATAACGACTTAATTCAAATTAATAAATTACTTCTTGTTGGAAAAATCTTCCCACTTAAAAAGAAATATATTTATCATATCAGCTCTTTGACTGTCCTTGGTTTTAAGTAGGGGGAAAACAACTTATGGAACTTTTTCTTGTTTTGTATCAGGGGAGCCTAATCAGCAGCAAAGTTAATCAAAACTTTCTCATGAAAGACATATTTTTAAATGAAGTATTCATTTTCATTGTTAGCATATTTCTAAAGGAATCCTGAAGCTAAATTCAACCGCTGATACCCTAATAAGAGTCATTTAATAATTATGTGACTTAGAATCATTAAAAATAGTTGATGACCAATCATTTAAAATAATCGATAGTTACAGCCCTAATCCCAGATTTTAAGCCATTACATAGTTTCAAAGGATCAAGGGGATCACCAGTGGGAAAAGTGTCCAGACAGCATGTTGGGTAGGGTCAGCCTGTCGTCTCTACTCCATCTCAACCGTCTGTCTATCGGGGATCAAGAGTAAGGGGTTCATATTGGGGAGCCTTAAAAGAATGTCTAGGGTCTGGGATCCTCAGTTGGGGTTCTAATCAATGATTTCCATGCTATTCAAAATTTGACGGATCTTTGCAGCCCAATAATTTTATTGATCAATTCTGTACTATCACCAGGGTGGATGGGGGGGCCACACCGCTTACATTATATAGCAGCAACCTAATGAACCTATTTTAGATGCTTATGCCTGCTTTGCAAGGAGGAACCACACTTCCTACTAATGAAAAATTAATCCGAAAATGGTGTGATTTTTGTCTGTCATCACTTGATGATGAGAACTTTGGGCCTAATGTATTTCCACAAATGCACATGGCTTGCTTGTTGACCTTGCGGTCATGACAACATGAAAAATGAATTTTCATGAGGATCTGTTTCAATTCAATTCTGCTTTAAGCATCAAATATTAATGAACTCTTTTCTAATCAATCACCACTACCCACAACAGAGCGATTTAATCATTGTTGCTGGGTTTAGGTCAGTGATGTATTCTGACATTTATTTGTATCTATCTAGGAGAAATGAATGACAATATTAGTATATTTTTAATTATTGAAATTTTATTCTAACATTTTGTCTATTTTGTCCATTCTCTAGACTTATTCACAATTAAAGGAGAAATTGGGGAACAGTTGTTTTCAAGTGCAATTGGAATTGTGAGTAGGTTCTCTTTGAAGCATGTGTTGGGTGTTAATAGGAATGTAAGTGTGTATGTAGAAGTAATAGAAAAGGTGTGTGGTTGTGTCACAGAAATTTGAATCTTATATCAATACAAGATTCCCCTAAATAGGTTTTATTAGGGAGGGGGTTCAATTTACGATGAAAATGGTGTCATTGGTCCCTTAGTTTGTATTCAATAGCATTCATGCTTGTTTTTTTTTTCAAATTTATTTTTCAATGATCCCGGCCCCAAAAATAACTTATTCTTTGATCACCCCCTTTTCCAATTGACACTCAAATGAATGACTAACCAGACCTGTTGTTTTTTTTAAAAAAGGTAATTCAAATAGGTAGAGGTGATTCATAAATTTGCTTGGAATGCTTGTCTCGTTTGTTTTCCTTAATCATATTTTTCATCTGAGATTCTGCTTTCTAAGTCGTGAAAACTTCTATTTTTGTAAATAAAGATGACCTCAAGTCTCATACCGCATATTCGATTTACTTGGAAAATCTACGTTACTTAGATTAGCCGTTGAGGCATTTTACATTGAACTCACAAGATTAGCTCTGTCTTGACCAAGTGTTGATCGTAGACTACTAGTAAAATTTACACTATTCATATTATCTCTATAGTATGATTGAAATGTTGTGGAAACAACATAAAAAACACTAATAACTCTTGGAATGATACTGACCCTCCTTAAAACTTGCTGCACAGCAGATGTTGCTCCAAGATATTGGAGGATCAAAATATATTATGTAATTAACATTATATTTATTAGTTATGAATAAGTCCAAATTTGCTATGTCATTCTAGAAAGTTACAATGCTTTATTAAAACTAATGATTTAAATAGGTTTGGAAACTAGTTATACTGAATCAATTTGAAAATTTAGCGTCAAGTATTTTTAGATATATTCTTTTCAGTGTTTTTTGCTAAAAATGGTGCAAGTCCCAGATGTTCATTTTGACATATATTTTAAATTGGTCTATTTTTGAGACTTGATATCTCTCAAGATCTGGAGAAGCTAGAAAGATCTAGATTGTCGCACATTTAAACTACTTTCTCCCTTGCCAAACTAAGCCCACAAAATTAGTGATGATTGAAAGGAGAATTTTGGTCTACTTGACATGGAATGACTTTTTTGTAAAAAATGTTCAACTGAATAGAAGCAATGGCCCGTGTTCAAATTATATTTTAATGTTTTTTTTTTATTTTTTATTTTTTCATTTTATTCTTACATCAATTTGTACAGCAATACATTAACCGTACTTCATCAAATCGCAATCAAGGTGTACCATAAGCTATCAAATGCTTTGCAGTGGCAAGTTATCAAAAAAACAAAAAAAAAACAAATGCCAAGAATTGGTTCATGCAAAGGGTTAAAATCAAAAATGATATTTGCAACAATATCATTTTTTCTTCTTTCTAAATCCCTTAAAATATCAATATGAGGATAAAATCTATACGCAATACATGAAAAGAATTGTAATCTTATAACATGAATAAATATATCAGTAATTTCACAAAATAATCGATAAAATGGTGTAAATTAAAAGAAAAATCTTTAAGCTATTTAAATTTAATTTTTAGCATATGTAGTAGTTTCAAATGATATTATCCCGGTGATATATGTATAATCAGAATGAATAAAATATGGTTTTATAAAACTATTGGAGACTTGGGAGAATCAAACTCAGTGGTAACTGTCTATAAGACTAGCTTAACCACTACTTCATGGTGGAGTACCCCCAGAATGAATGATATATTTCAATACCGGGTGAAGAATGATTACCATGTCACCGCGGTTCAGCCAATGCATTCTTTAGTCTTCTGGTATTTAGTTCAGCCAGTTAGATAGGGTACTCACCATCCATAGTTTTAGATCTAGGTATCGGGGATTCCTGCAGATAGTGTAGTTATTGAAAACATTCATACTACATATACCAATTAAATCAACACTCATCTCACTGAGATCCAACTTTTGTTAGAAAGTTTTGTAGAGTAGCTTTTTGTGGAAGATCATCCTGATGTTGGTCACCAATATTTGTAGCCAATTTCTAAAGAGAATATCATGTATGTGGTACAATTTATTCTGTTAAGTACCATGGACATTACTTAAAATATTTGCCTGATGCCTGGAGCAGTAAATCATTCCTTTCTTAACATGGGAGGGGTGGTTTGAGTTGAAATCCAATGTATATCAGCTTTTTGTATACAGATGTCCTGAACCCATAATTTGTGCCAGTTGTCAAAATAATAAGTTGGTTGTTCCATTCTTTTTCCATGTTAGTTCACATGATCCAACAATGCCAGTTCATCCTCCTAGTAGTTGTCAAAGAATGGATGTATAATAGAACCAGATTGGTAACTTTTAATGGTGCTCTGAGAGACAGCTCCTCAAAAAGATTCTGTACTAAGGTTTAGAATCACCATTATCTCTGCTGATACCTTGGCTGAGCCTTTTTCTCTCTGTTGACTAATTAAATAGAAAAATAAAATAAAGAAAATATAGATAGGTATAGGATAGTGCTTGATTCAATTTGTTTTTAAACTTATTTAATACTTAATGTAAGTGTAAAAAAAAGAGGGGGCTAAAAGTTGGTGCATAGATGTTGAGGTTGTGTGTGTTTTTAAATATGTTTTTACATGGAATATCGTAGCTGTATGTCCACATCACCCGATATCACCATATGTTTTCAATAAATAATTGAAGGAAGGAGTGATTCCATTCTGGGGACCAATCCATGTACAAATAACTCTGCAGCATAGTAGCTATATGTTCACATAATAAAAATATCTTCAAATTCTTTAGAGGAATTGTTGATATCGGTTAAGTAAAGAGTAATCTGCTTATGGGGGCTGATCCATGCACCCTGCATTGGAGATATTTCTCCATAACAACCATCTATAAAGATTCTCAAATTTCTATGAAATTTTATTGAAAGGAAGGACATGTGCTAAAGAGGGAGTGATTCATTTTTGTGAGTGGATCGAAGTACAGTTACCTCCCCCCCATTGTTGCTATATGTCTTCAACACCCTAAATCTGAAAAGGTTATCATTGAATGTTATTTTGCAAAAGGATGTTGAAAGGGCTATAGGGTGAGTAATACAATTTGAGTGAAATTTTGGGGAAGTGTTCAATAAAGAGGGAGTGATTGACTTTTGAGAGCAGATCCATGTACAGTTTACCTTCTCTAAACTATAGCTATATTTCTATACCCCCCAAATCCAAAGGTTTTCACTGAATTTCAATTTCATCGGAGTGATCCAATTTTTCACATTAGTCTATATGGTTTCCTCCCCTGTATCGTAGCTACATGTCAGCACCATACAGAACCTCAAAAAGTTCTGATAAATTTTGAAGAAATTTTCTGGAAGAGTGGGTCATGGGTTATGAATACAATATTTCAATTTTAGAGCCAATATGTACATATACCTCCCTTGCAACATATCTGTATGTCAACCTCAGCCATTATATCCAGAAGGTCTCAAAAAACTTAATTGAAATTCTTTGGAAAAGAGTAATATTTTCCCTGCGAGAAGACCCCCTCATCTTCATCACTCCTTCTTTACTATCCCTCGTGATACCCCCAACTATAATTGTAGACCTTCTTTGTCTAAGTGAGGGTCTCACAAACTACACCAAACCAGCCGTGGTACTGGGTTAGTAAAAGAAAGCAACAAGTCGAAATTCCATTTAACTGTTTTATATAGAGTATTGATTATCAATATCTCTGGAGACGGGAAATGCTTATTCGCAGTAGAAAAGAGAGGTGGCCGATTTTCATCTAAGTCAAACTGACTGGTCTCTCATGTCACGAACGATAGTCTAGTTGATAGTAGCAGCGGTTGACAGTTACAAGGGCGGACAGCTGACAGGAGGAACTGGTAGCGTTCTCTTCTCCAACCCCAATTCTACTGCTGCTGTTACGAAAATCCCTTCTATCTAAGCCCGGGGTATCAACACTGTATTTCTTTGTAATTGACTTCCTTTCTTTCTTTTCCTGTTGACGTTATCTCGATCCTTCCAGAAAATCCCAAATATTGACCCTCATCCGTCTCGCGACGCAAGTTCGTCCAAGATCATCAATTAGCCTCCCCCTCTTTCAAGAACTCTGCAAATTACTTTTCTTTCAAAACCCCAGACATTGGCCCCTATCTGGTCATCGAATCAGGAGGAGAACTTCTCTAAAAGTACTTGTTTTTGCAACCCAAGGATTTGACAGAACACATTAAATTGAGAAACTACAGGTGCCCATACTTGGAAGCACGTAATTCTCAACTTCCTACAGTATTTCCAAAAACATATTAAGCCTTTAATACAGATAACTCCTTTGGTAATAACCATAGTAATTTTTAGGACACGGGGGACTCCTGGTCCCCTAGTGTCACATAATGATTCAAATGCAAAACAAATGAATCAAGGAATATATGAATATTGTAGGAATTTTGGAAAAATAAGGAAATTTTACGATTTCATTAAAAAAAGTAAGAATAAATAAGAAGAAAATTAGATAAAAATCTTGTATCAAATGAAAAAGATTACTACAAAACAGATTTTGTATTGAATCTTTAAATCATAGAAATAATCAAAATTGAAAAAAATGCAATTGAAGTTCAAATTTAATGTAACTATTTTGAACAACACTTGAATTTTTTTAGAAATATTTCTCAATTATAAAGGTTTCAAAAATAATTTCATAAAATAATCAAGATATCTGAAATTTTCTATAATCTGTTTCAAGCAATATATCTCGTATATAGGAAAAATGTGAATTTTTTTTTTTTTTTAAATCATAGAAAATACTGATTAAATTATAAAATGAAAGAAAACATTCTAAAATCATTTTCCTTTTTTTTCAATTAGAGATTTATAAATAATGAAGATTTGTAAATTGGAGAATTTAAAAAGAAATGAATTTTTAGTCTTAAGCATTATTCTTATAAAATTACCAGTTTTCATATTAGCAAATAATTAAAACATAACTGAAATCATATTGTAAAGTAAATAAAAAGAAAAATAACTGACTTTATTTTTGAAAAATTGAAAAGTAAATAAAAAATGTGATTACAATTTTGGCATTAAATTCAAAACTATTCCGAGTTTGAATTCTGCAATGGTTGTCAACGGAAAGGCTTTTATTTTTATAAAATTTAGAAATTTTATATAATCAGCTTTTTAACTTCTAAACCTTATCTGAGAATTTACTTTTCAAAATATTCATCTTCAAATGAAAATAGAAAACTTGCATCATATTAAATGTAACTAAAAATGATATGTGTTAGGATCAGAGTTTAGGATTGAGGATATGTAGTCAATTTATTCAAATAACTTCTAGCATCACTTCTACTGTTTGGGTTCTTTGAAAAAAAGTAAGCAAATTTAAAAATCACACAGCCACAACATCTACGCACCAATTTACCCTTGGCCCCATCTTTTTTCACCTCAGTATCAAATCAGTTCAAGAACCAACAAAATTAAATACTGTCTGATTCCCATCCATCTATCTATTTTGTTAATTTTTTTACCACAATTTACTTCAAACATTAGGGTGGGTATTTAATCTAGTGATACTTAAGTTCCAAATTCTTGTTTATTGGCTTCTTAATATGAAAGGTAATCTTTTTTTTTAAAACTTGAATACAAAAATACTAGCTTTAGACAAGGGTATCATACACACATATTTCTTACCTCTTATATGAAGGGAACATATAAACACTTGTTAATTATGAAAAATGGTTTTAGAATTATGCAAGGATCAACAATAACAAAATATTGAGTTGAAAAATTTATTGAGAGGTACAAAAATTGAATTTATTTTTGTGTTGAATTTTTTTTTTTGAAACGAGTTAACATTGTTCTAGTTCAATTTGATGACTTATAGTTTGTAAAATCTGCCTTAGTAGCAGAAATTCTTTTCATATCATCAGCATATTCCAAATTCTTTCTTGAAAGCTCAACTCTGATAGGCACTTTGGCATGGCACAATACTGAAAGTCTGATATTTTCATTTAAAAAGCATATGTGGTGTGGTTAATTGTTCATACAATATCTTCTGAAGTTCAAGATCAGTTTGAAATAGATTATGTAGAAAGTTGGGTCATAGGCTAAAGATGGAATGAACCCATTTTTAGGCTTGATTTATGTACATTTATTGAATGTGCATTTGAACTATTTTTTTTAGACCACCTAACATCTCCAATAGTTTACAATAAATTACAATAAAATTTTGTGGAAAGTCGTGACATTCATTTTCTGGAGCGGATCAATGTACGGTTACCTGTCCACAACACACAAAATCTGGAAAGGTTTCCAATGAATGTTATTTTGTTGAAGGGTTTTGGAGCAAGTAATACAATTTGAATGAAATTTTGATGAGAGAATAATATATTTTTGAGAGCTGATTCATGTATAGTTCACCTTCCCTGCATCATAGCTATGTCTTCTAATTTCATAGCGATCTAATTTCTCGTACTATAGTACTGTTACCTCTCCTGCTGCGTAGCTAAATGTCAACATCGTACAATAAGTCGTAGAAATAATTTTATAAAAAAAATCAAGAGATATCTGCAATTCACTATCATTACTTGTAAGGTACATATTTCGTATTTAAGAAAAATGTGAATTATTTCTTTTTTTCAATCATAGAAAAGATATTAAATAAACTATGACAAATGAAACAATGAAAGAAAACATTCTAAAATCATATCTATTTTCAATTATAAAATTACAAATAATAAAGATCTTTGGATCAAAGAATTTAAAAATAAGTAAGAATTATTTTTTACAAATTAAGAAATTCAATCTGATCAGCCTTTTCACTTCTTAAACCATATCTATCAATTTTTTTTTCTTTTTCAATTTCATTTTTTCATTTTCAAATGAAAGTAGTAAACCTGAATATGTAAAACTAAAACTCATTAAGTTTAAGTGAGATTAAGGTTATTGTTTTAATCTGACAATCCTTCTAAAGCCTTAAACAAACCTCTCATTTCAGTTGGTGGTATATTTTCTTTTAAGAAAATCACAAATCGTATTTCAACCAGTCCTAATTTTCCTACAAAAAGATTGATCATTCATCAATTTTTTTGAAGTGACTCACAACTAATAAGACAGCAGTATACAACTGTATTCAAACATGAAATGACAGCTGCTCTCTATTGACTCTGTTTCTTTCATGTGCAACAATCACATCAAGAATAAGAATATAACTGACAAAATCAAAGATGCAAAACTGAGACAAGTAGACCACTACATCTACTTAGGACAATGAATCTCTATGGAACCCTCAAAAGGAGAAATCAAATGAAGAATCACCCTAGGATGGCAAGCCTTTAGCAGAGCAAGCTCGACCTTCAAAAACAAGGGTATACAACCAATGCATCCTCCTGATGGTCACTTAAAGAGCAGAAACATGGAACCTAACCAAGAGATAGACCCACAAGCTGAGAAGAGATCAGAAGACAGCACAGTATATCAGGAAAAAACGAGAGTCAGAATCTATTAGAAAACTTAAATTGCAATGGGCAAGCCACGTTGCAAGAATAACAGACAACTAATGGAGATCATGACTCACAACATGTATCCCCAGAAATCACAACTGGAGCCTAAGAGGCCAGCAGAATACAAGATGGAACCTGACGAATTCAGAAAATACTGGCTCCACAATGCCCACGATAGAGAAATGTGGTGGATCCTGGGGAAGGTCTATGTCCAACAATGGATGATAAAAAAACTGATGATGACTTTTGTAAATGGCTGCCACGAAAACGTAAACAAATGACAAGTCTCACACACATTACACTACGTTAGCAAATTTCATTATATCACGAAACCAAAATCTGTTTATAAGGAACATTTTAATGACTTGATATTACTTTACGGAGGCATATTATTTCTCCAAGACACAAAAAAAAGTTAAATTTTTATGAAAGTCAATAATTTTAAGAAATAAAAAGTAAATAAGATGAAACTAACAGTATTGATAAGAAAAAACAATTTATGACCAAACTTTGTTTACAAAAATAATCGGAATACAGTGGAAATAATCAAGATTTTTTTTAAAAATGAGTACAAACTTAGATATAAATAAATATTCAGTTTTGAATGGAAATTTAGTATCTCCTGCTATATCTGGGTGAAATATGTAATGGAACATCGTTTCTGCAAAAAAAATAAAATGGAATCAATGATACTAAAAAAATGAATGCATTCTTAAGAATTCTTCTTTTACGTAACAATATGTCACCAGACGGGTTCGAACATTTTTAAAGATTTAAAAAAAATTTTTTAGAGTGAATAGATTAACATATAAATTGCCAATCCCTATATAACACATTCAAGAAATTTAAGAGGTGATTTTGAAGAAACTAACAAGCAAGAAACCTGCCTGGAAGTCACATTTGTTCCCACTGACAATTTCATAGGAATGAATGGTTTTTGCTGCAGGCTGTTGCAGATGGACTGATGGACGGACATTTGGTGAATAATCATACAATATGTATTGAATCCAACCTGGAACTCTCATCTATGCAC
This sequence comes from Thysanoteuthis rhombus, assembly GCA_963457665.1. Classification (NCBI taxonomy): domain Eukaryota; kingdom Metazoa; phylum Mollusca; class Cephalopoda; order Oegopsida; family Thysanoteuthidae; genus Thysanoteuthis; species Thysanoteuthis major. The sequence continues at coordinate 32,127 of CAUOPZ010000416.1, forward strand.
AGAATGTCAATATTTCCATCAAGTTGTTCATGGAGATGCTAGTATGTTCACCAAGGGGAGAATCTTTTTGTAATTTTTGCGAAGAAAAGTAACGAGGAATTTTGCTTCAGACATTTGATTCAGTGACAAATAATGATATAAATTATATGTATAAATTGTAGTAATAAAATAACTAAAGGTTGTATTTATCTGGATATTTTGTGTTTTGTTCCATTGATAGTTCTCAGGTATTTCATAGATATTGTTTAAATAGTTCTTTGACTCTATAGTTGTAGCGGTCTTGAAGCTGCTTACTATATTTCAAAATCATGGTGTCCCTTTTTTTTTGTCTGCATTGCAATGTTGGTTCATACATGGTAATACATGATCTGTAGTGATGGATAATTGCCATGTCTGGACTTACTTTGATAATATTCAAGTTCTCTGAGATGGGTTTACTAAGGTGATGAATTCCCATTTCAAATGCTCTGTCTGCTTCAATTAACACTTTGGTACGCACATTGCTTACCTCTTTACTGCGTTCAAGAAGCTGTAGGTAGGTAAGTTGTTGGGAAGGTTCAGGCATTTGCCATGGATCAAAAAAAGCACTCTTAAATGAAAATCCAACTGATTGATTTGCATTTTCTGTCTTGTTTTTTATTGAGGCAATCATGTCTGTCCAGTTATATGTGTTGCGTGGAATGATGAATTCATCCAAATCCAAGAAAAGTAGGTACTTGAAGCTAGCCATATTCTTGTAGAGGCAATCTTGAATGGCTAAGAGCTGTCCATGGTACCATATAGAATCTCCAACCACTATTGATGGCAATTCCCACTGAGTCATGCTTACCAGATCTAGTTTGGCATAGTAGTTGAGTATAAACTGTACACTACTGGATACATTTTGGAGATAGAAATGAAAATGTGAAGCCCCAAGAATTTGTGATAGTTCAAAAAATTGGATCAGTTTGGTCATTGGGATTGACCCAAATAAGGGAGGGATACATATTCCAAAATATTTTTGGTTAACCTTTTTGGCAAGTGAAATCAAATCTAATTTTAAGAAGTGTGTTGTGTCCAGTTTTGTAATTCCCACTGAGATAAATACCATTTTAGGTACAGGTAACCATTTTGGCACATGGCATGAATAGATCCAGCCCTCAAATTTCCGTCCATGGTTCTCACACATTTTGTATTTATCTGCATATGACATGAACTGATAAGTGCCTTTCTTGAACCAGCACAACAACTGGCGATCGTCATTTTTGTCCCGAAGTGTTATTAATCGTACTAATTGTGAAGCAATTCTGTGATCATAGAAGGCTGAAAGAATAAATATCCCAGAAAGATTTTGAAAACTCCCCGAGTGAGTCAGATGAATTTTTGAATCCTTTTCATTTGCTTCTTGTTTCTTCACTGCACTGAAGATATTGGTTTCATTGTATTTTATATTTTTCTTGAAATCATTTTTTGACTGTAACTTATACATGAATTTGTTTTTTTTCAAGAGATATTTGATTTTCATAGATTTTTGCACATTATCTCTTGTATTTTCCTCATTTTCCTGTTCTTTTATCACATCTCCGTATTGCTTTTCAAGAGATTCATCAAATCTGTGTTTTGCAATTTCTGATATTCCATTGATAAAGGAGTGTAGCAAAAGTAAGATTACGCAATTCATCAAGAAACCCATTAACAAAAATGGATAATATCTCATGATTATCATCTAAATGGACTCTATTTTTGCTAATAATAATTGCTTATATAAAAGATGATTCAATTTTTCTGCTATTATTTGTATCTCAATCAGGACGAAATTTGGTTAGTGAGGTCAACTTATGGAGTCCTAACTGGTTCATTTATTTGTTCGAAGTTTTACACACGAACATTCGGTGTTGTATCTTTTCAAAGATCTGATTTGAATATACTTGGAGAAGAAATTGGCTTCTAATTGCTTGTTCCAGGTAGACTGAGGATTTCATAATTAATTCCTGTTGATATTATACACGAAGAGATATCTAAGAGCTATTAATCAAGATAACTTCTTAAAACAATTCTTCATTGAAAAAGTGTTATAATAGTATTTGCCTTTATTGAAATGATTTTGTAAAAAATAATTTGAAGGATTTCTGAAGTAATTTCTCAGTAATATCTTTGTAAAAAAAAGACCAACCTGGTTACTCCAAACATTTTAATGTTTCTGATTTTCATATATTTTGCCTGGTCCCATAGTTTCTTTCGGGATTAGTTATCCGTTGAATTGCATCGCTGAACAATTGTCTTCTGGCAATAATTTGAAGAAAATATCTAGAAATAGACGTGGTTTCGTGTCTATTCCTTGCGTTTTCTATTTTTTCCCTCGTTTTTAATTTTTCCACTTGTAGTAGAAAAGGTGATCCTGTATTTTTGCTTCTACGATACATAATATCAGTGTACATCACCAAGCCCAAGGTGGAACCCCCACCGGTGAGATAGATTTCTGACTGACGAGCTACTACTACTGACGAGGAGATGGGAAAACTGGGTTATTATAGTATTTCAAGTTGAGGCTTTAGAAGTAACCAACGAAAGAACTGATATTATAAAGATTATACATGTTAATAATTGAATTAGCTAACACTAGGTTAGAATGTTTAGATTGAAAGTATTTAATTCACATCGACTTGTTGTAACTTACCATTATAGAAATTTCAAACTTTACTTTCAGTTGCACAGTGAACTTTCTTAGGACAAAGCTTTCGTAAGTTACTCAAGTTGTGGTAATATTGCACTCTAGAAGGTGCAATTTGAATACGTATAAGTAAAACACGATTTTTTTTAATGGGCTTTACTACGAGTCATAAAACAATAGGATCTCGGTCGGCTCGAACAACTAGTAGTTTAATTCATAATTACTATTAACCAAGATAATATAATAGTCGAGTCACGTAATGGCGGCAGATCCTTGTCCCGACGCTTGTTGTAAAACATCCTAGGTGTGTCTCTTATTCACACGTTGTGATAATTTTTTATTCGCTTCTTTATAACTTTGGTTCTCCTAGATGAAATATTTTCTTTGAATTTTACGTGTCTTTTTATAGTAATTTTTCAGTTTCATGAAGTTGATATGGTGGGAGTGTTTCCGCCTCCGGGCCCACGTTCATCTCATTACAGGTTACTTCCAGCCATAAAAATGCGTTACTTAGTTGCGCTACTAATCCGATGAGTAGCATAAAAGAAAAATGTTGTTTGTTTTTTTTTTTGTTTTTTTTTTTCAAAAAAGTCGTAGGATTTGGGGGGGGGGTATAATGTCGCACTTTTTGATATCACCAAAAAAGAATCCTATTACGTGTTTTTAGTAAGATGTAGCGCACGCGCTAACGCAACATAATGACTTCTCTTCCCGGATTCACTTACGCACCACTTTTTCAATACCTTCGAGTTGTAGTTGAGGACACTTTCTTCTTTCCTCCCCGCCGCCTTGTGAAAGAGACAGCTCCTTGTCTTCATTGTCCCTTTGTTTTTTAGGAAGGCATTATCAGGCAAGAATGCGAACCCTTCTTTCCAAAAGCAGAAAATTGAGAATCAAATACTTGAAAAATAATAATCCTCAATCGTGGATTTTTTAAAATTAGTAATGTTTTAACTTCTGATTTAATTAATCTGGAGGAGCTCAGTTCTTCTACCTAAGAAAATTTCCATCCACCTTCTAATCAATTTCGGAAATTTTATCGTACGACGAAAACCCACGTCGGTGATAGCCCAAGGATTTCCAGTCCCGAAAAATTTCTTACTCTTTTCTTAATCACATCATATGACCGACAGAAGATACTTTGAATAGATGTAGAAGGGTTTGGCATTTTAAGTGTGAGTTTCTTTAAAAATTTTGATTTAATCAAAAATTCAAACAGTATGTGAATTTCATGATCAGCCCTCGAAAAGACTTTTTAATACCAACATTTCTTGTACCAACTGAAATTAATTCTAGAAAAATACTTTGATGGACAATATTTTTACTAATTATAATCCGAACACTGTTTATCACCCTCTCTCATTTTCAATTTTCCAAAAATCTTATGTGAATCATATACCTAAAAAAACAAACAATATATATAAACGTGACAGTACCAACTTGAAAATCGAAAAAGAATAATCTGTATAAAAAATGAATTTAATAACATAAACTGGGGAAAACTCCTATAATATGAAAAAAATGATGCAAATCTCCATTGACATATTCTTTTCAACATTTGAAAAAATCCTATGACAAATAAAGACATTAAAAATTGACATGAACCATGGATTACTTATGGAAATTATTACAAGTATTGGAATGAGTGATATATTCTTTTGGAAAATTAATAAGAGCAAAAATTGAAGCCTACAAAATCTCATTATATAGCAAATACTAAGGTAATTTTGATTACTTTGAAAATTACTTCCAAAAAAATTCGAATAACATTAAATGTCTTTGGAAAGGTATTTATCAAATAGTAAATGTTATATAACATAGAAGATGAAAATAGTGAACCAGTTCATATCCTACAAAAATCTCAAATGATTTTTATTATTTATTTTTTTAGTATAGCAGAAAATATTCTGAATAAACAGAATTACACAGGTGGTGGAAACTTTGTCCATTGGTTGTCCGCCAATCTTGCAACATGGCCAGCCAGCCCACTGCCATTTGAGGTTCTTAATGGATTCTATGATGTCCCTGACTCTTGTCTTTTCTCAGATGTACTGTGCTGTCTTGTGGTCTCTCCATGTGAGGCCCAGCATAATCTTTTCATGTGCACATTGCATAGTTCTCAATTTGTGGATCTGTCACTTGGCTAGGTTCCATATTTCAGCTCCATAAGTGACTATAGGGAGGAGGCATTGGTAATACACCCTGCTTTTTAGGATTAATGGGATCATCTTATTTTTGAAAGTTGAGCTTGCTCTCCCAAAGGCTTGCCATCCTACAGTAATATGTCGTTATTCTAGGGTTTAAATCTCAAATGAAAATAATAGATGGAGTTCATAAGGATCTGTACTTGGTCACCTTCTTTTTCTATTGTTCATGAACTTCATAAAAAAAATTTCTGACCTAAAATGCCTCTAAAAATAGTTAATGGGTGATGAATTTAATCTGAACACTGACAAAACAGAACTAATCTTTAGAAAGCTTTCAGAGAAAATTAGAATAAATGGCTAAAAAATCTACCCTACTTCCTACATTGAATATCTTGGTGTGTATATAGATGAATTTCTTAATGGCTCTGCCCATTGTCTAGAACTACAAATAAACTTGGACTATTTAATGAAATTCTCTACAACTAGATTGTATCGAAATAATCATGAACTATTATCTTTTTACCATGCTACACTTTCTTCCTTCTTGTTACATAGGTGTCAGGTCTAGGGCCTTACC
>CAUOPZ010000418.1:0-12000 GCA_963457665.1 Thysanoteuthis rhombus
AGGCAGTAATACTTTTGTGGACACTCAGAATGGAACCACTGCACTAAATCTTGTCGGGATACTTGTTGTGAGTTGTGATGTCCATCGGTTGTCTGCCATTCTTGCAACATTGCCATTCAAGTTTCTTAATAGATTCTATGATGTTTTAGACATGTTTTCTCTCTGATGTACTGTGCTGTATTGTGATCTCTCCATGTGAGGTTGAGCATAATTCTCTCAAGCGCACATTGCATACTTCTCAGTTTGTAGGTCTGTCTCTTGGTTAGTTTCCATGTTTCAGCTCCATAAGTGACTATTAGGAGAATGCATTGGTTGCATATTCTTCTTTTTAGGATTATTGGGATCATTTGATTCTTGAAAGTTGAGCTTGCTCTGCTGAAGGCTTGCCATCTCAAAGTGATTCTTGGCTTGATTTCCTCCTCTTTTGAAGGTCTCATGGAGATTTGTTGTCCTAGGTAGATGCAGTGGTCTACCTTGCCGAGTTTTGCATCTTCTATCTTGACAGTTATGTTTTTATTCTCAACATGATTATAGCACATGATTTTCGTTTTACTGAAGTTCATGTGTAGGCTGACTTTTTGGCTCTCTCCGTTTAGATCATCTAGCATTAGTTGGAGATCGTGTAGTTTCTCTGCGAAAAGGACAATGTTGTCTGCAAATCTAAGGTTGTTCAAATATTTGCCGTCTATTTTGATTCTTATATTTTCCAAGTCCATGTTCCAGAAGATCATCTCAAGGCAGGCTGTAAGGAGTTTGGTTGAGCTGGTATCACCTTGTCTTACTTCTTTTTGGAGCTGAAATGGTTCAGAGTCCTCATGTAGACTAACAAAGGAGTTGCTGTGGTTGTATATGTGTTGCAGTACTTTAACCTATACAGGATCTACACCTTGTAGGGTGATGGCCTCCACGACCATGGGAATTTCTACAGAGTCAAATGCCTTCTTGAAGTCTATAAATGCTACAGCGAGTAGCATTTTGTATTCTGCTGCCTTCTCTTTCAGCTGATTTATTGAATGTAGATGGCCCATTGTCGAGTGATTCCTTCTAAATCCAGCCAGTTCTCATGGTTGATTCTCATTTAGTGTTTTAGTAATCTGGTTGGTGATGATTTTTGTGAAAAGTTTGTATGTGGAGTTGAGCAGGCTTATAGGTCTGTAGTTGTTGAGGTCTTCGGGGTTATCTTTTTATGTAGAAGCATTGTAATAGCAGTGTTCCAGTCTTTTGGGACTTTACTCTGTTTCAGACACGAGTTGAATAGAATAGCTAACTTTCTGTTGACTCTCTTGCCAGCTTTTTTTAGTAGATCGATGGTGATGTTATCTGGTCCAGGGACTTTTCTTTTTTTTGTTTGTTTGATGGATTGCTTTACTTTCCATGTTGTAACTTCAAAGAAGTCTTTGAAATGATTTTCGGCATCTTGTGTATTCTGGTCGTTGTTGTATTGTCCATGTTTTGAAGAGTAAACTTCTTGATAAAATTCTTGGGCGTGTTCAACTATTCTGTCTCTATCTGTTGTTATGTCTCCGTTTGCTTCAAGAATGCTAGTTATCTTTTTCTTTCCTGTACTGAAAGCTTCATTTATTGCTTTAAATCCTCAACGTTTTTCAAGGTTGGCCTCAATAATGGCTGCCGTATACCTTCTTTTGTCTTCTCTTAGTTTCTTCTTTATTGTTTTATTCAGTTCAATTTCTTCTATTTTTTTTCCTTTGTGGTCATTGGTGGTTTGAGGTTTCTGCGCTTTTCAATCAGTTTCCTGGTTTCATCTCACTATTTTGACTTTAAAAACCTGCTTGTTGCAATCATATTTTGTGCCTACAGCCAAAAGGGAAAGAATGCATCTAATTTTTTTTCTTCCTCACCTCTATTCCCTGAAAGGACTACAGGAGTCATTAGCAGAACTGACCTTTAAGAATTAACTTTTCCATGATACTAATTTTATACTACACTGAAAGTAAAATTCTATAATTAAATAGTAGTTGGTTTTAAAGGTATCTAATTGAAGTCAGATACAAATTACTTAATAGACTTAATTAGCCTAGCCACTGCACTACCATTCTATTGCTGAATAATGCCTCATCAATTATGCCTATCTTCACATTTCTATGTTATTTTCAGGAAAATTTAGATTTTTACAAATTATTTTTGCCTCATTTTTTGATGCAAAACAATGACATATTGATGTTTTTTCAATGATGAAAGTTACAATAAAAGTAAACATTGAATTAGAAAATTGCAAATGAATAGTTTTTTGAATCAAAATGAATTGTTTGCTTTGTGGTTTTGTCACAAATTAATTTTGCATTTAGCACATCTAAAATAGGTCTGGTTTATCACTCATCCTCTGGTAACAATCAAATTAAAAAATGTAAACAAGGGCTGATCATTGAATCAGATACTTTTCTCTCCTTTTGTTGGGCTGCAATCACTAAAAAAAGCAAGCACAAACTGGTGACCAATTCAGCATGAATTTTTACTAAAAAACTCTTTAGAGGGATAATTTTGGAAAGAAAAGTTTTCAGAAGGTACCTCTAATGCAAATTTTCAAGGCTTGTAGTATGAAAAATACATCATGTACAGCTTCCACAGTTTTGAAACCTCAAAAGAACTGGGGCTAGGGACAAAAAAAGCTTTTATTTTTAAGAATAAAAAAACATCTTCAGAAGAGGTGTACTTGAATACTAATGCAAATTTTCTGCCTTTTAGGTTGATTGGTGCCACATGTAGATGTCCCAGAGTGACCAGTTTAACATAAAGGTTCATTGCAGATTGAACCTTCATTGAAAACCTAGGGGGGTGATTAAATATATTTTCATAAGGGGTTTAGTAGAGTACTAATACAAATGTTCAGCCTGATAGGTTGATTGGTGCTGCCTGTTGACATCCCAGTTCATACATAGACCTACTAGAAATGTTTAAGATTGTGTCTCCTGCATCATCCCATGTACTACGATGCTGAAGATGCTGCTTCAGACAGAGGATCTAAACTACTAGAGGTGGTGGTGGTGGGGGGGTCAGAACATTTCAGGATACAATGTTGCAGATCTTGGAAAGAAGATTTTCCAAGATTGTGGAGACAAAATGTTTGCTGCTGAATCCTCAATACAAGGTTCATGTCTGCAGTAGACACACTGAACAAGGCAAAACAATGGCTAAAAGAGAAACAAGCCTCCAAGTCTTAAAAAGAAACCACCATTGAAGACTTTCAAACTAATGAATGATTCTTCAAAGGCAAATAAAATTATTTTTGCCATGAATCAAAATTGAAGGATGAATGACTAAATTTTCTCCGGTTTTTATATTTTTTCTATACTTAAGAAAGGATTGCCATCACTTTCAATAGAAGTGGAGCTGGAAATTCAATATATTTTTGCTCTCTACAAATGGTTTTCCATTTTCAGTAGCAGAATGTTTCCAAAATTTATTGTAGTATAACATTTTGGGGTAGACAAGACAAGCTCATAATACAAAATGAAATATGTATAAAATGATATGCAAGAAAAGACAAGAAAAAATTTTGTTATAAAGACTCAAGGATGAATAGCACTGAATGATTCCAAGAAGCACTGGGTAAGACTGACCTTGTAATAGCTGGAAGGGTAACCAGGCTATCTTTTTGAATAGACTTGTTGAAGCAATCAGCTCCTTTGGTTTCCATGGCAATTACAGGTACATCTTCCCATCCGACTTTCTTCATCCCTTCAATAATACCAATCAAAAGACCTCCTCCACCAACACAGGTGACAATCACATCAGGTTTTTTGTCAAGCTGTTCCGCGGCTTCTGTCATTAAAGTGCTGTGGCCTTCCCTTTCATTTGACATTAAAAATAGAAAAAAAAAAACAATGCAGACTTTGCCAATCACTTTTCATGTTGTTACTAGCAGGGATTGCCTGGGAGGAATTGGTTCTAGGTTAAAGTAAAATTATTTATATTAAGATAGAAATCAAATATTTTGGCAATTGATTTTTTTTATTTCAATCTACAATAGCATTTTTATCTCTGGGAAAGTGTCATTTTTGAGAGGAATTGATTGGTTCATTCAAATGGAGCAGTGGGGGTATATTCAGGAAGTAATTGTAATCCAAAAGTGGGGCATTAGGTGTACTCGTATAATGAAATTAAGTTCTTGACATTTACGATTACATTATGAAAATATATGTTATGTGAAATTACAAAAGAAAATATAAGAAAAACAAATGGAAAAAAAGAAAACTTCTAGTCAAAAAAGGATTATATTTTACCACATGTGGAACAGACTACAGCATTGATAATCATTAAAAGTATTCAAATGCAAGACAAACTTCTATATTATGTTTTTAGGATGAAGGAGTTGACAGATCAACCTTCACAACATTAACAATCCATGGATGTTGAGAAAGGAGGTAAGCAAACACAGTAAGTGAACATTATGAACCACATACTTCAAGGTCTTACTTCCGTAAGACAGGAGAAAAATAATGACCGTTAAGACACTACAGTTGAAAGAAAAAATACAACTGCAATGTAAATGAAAAATGCTGGACCACATTTCTTCAATTTTTTCAAACTCAATATATCCACTTGGACACACACAATCCAGGATCCAGCCGTGTAGGTTGAATTTTGCTCGGTGATTGTTGGTTGGTTCAGTAAATACGATCTGGTAGTATCAAGATATTATGAAATCATAGACTGAATTATACAAACATTAATTTACTATCAATTGCAGCTACTGAACCAGACAAAAGTACTCTTTTTTTCAAAAGCCTGAATGAGGAAATTTTTCCAAAAAAAGATTAATTTTTCAAATCTAATATAAGTTAGATATCTTATTCTTTAAAATTTTGATATATTTTTGGTTCTGTGTTGAATTTATGAGGGTTTTTTTTACTCCACTCTTTTGTCAATATTATCTCCAACATAAGTGACAAATGACAATGCTGTATCACATATTACTGATTGTTTTGGATTTTGGAAATTATTTTCTTTTCTGTAAGATTCCAAGAATAGACTTTATCATTGCAATTTGCCAGCCTTCCAAATTACAGACTTTTCTGATTTCATCATCATCATCATCAGTCTTTTAGCGTCCGTCGTTGGACATAGACCTTCCCCAGGATTTGCCACACTTCTCTATCATGGGCGTCACGGAGCCAGTAGTTCCTGAACTTGTCTAGCTCGTCTCTCCATCTAACATTTTGCCGGCCTTGGTTGCACATGTGGTCTCAGGGAATCCATGTTGTGAGTCGTGATGTCCATCGATTGTCTGCCATTCTTGCAACATGGCCAGCCGACCGCCATTTAAGATTTTTTATGGATTCTATGATGTCTCTAACTCTTGTCTTTTCCCGGATGTACTGTGCTGTTTTGTGGTCTCTCCATGTGAAGCCCAGCATTATTCTTTCATGTGCACGTTGCATGGTTCTCAGCTTACGGGTCTGTCTCTTGGTTAAGTTCCATGTTTCGGCTCCATAAGTGACTATTCGGAGGATGCATTGGTTATACACTCTTCTCTTTAGGATTAATGGGATCTTATTATTTTTGAAGGTTGAGCTAGCTCTGCCAAAGGCTTGCCATCCTAGTGTGATTCTTCGCTTGATCTCTTCTTCCTTTGAGGGTCTCATGGAGATTTGTTGCCTTAGGTAGATGTAGTGGTGTACTTTCTCAAGTTCTGTGTCCTCGATTTCGATCTTAGTGTTTTTATCTTCAATGTGGTTGTTGCACATGATCTTCGTCTTGCTGAAGTTCATGTGTAGGCCGACTTTCTTGCTCTCTTCATTTAGTTCATCTATCATTAGTTGGAGGTCGTGTAGGTTCTCTGCGAAAAGGGCTATGTCGTCTGCAAATCTGAGGTTGCTCAGATACTCGCCGTCTATTTTAATTCCTTTACTCTCCCAGTCTAACCTTCTGAAGATCATCTCGAGGCAGGCTGTGAAGAGTTTAGGTGAGCTGGTATCACCTTGTCTTACTCCTTTCTGGAGCTGGAAGGGGTCCGAGTCTTTATGTAGCCTGATAAATGAGCTGCCGTGATTGTATATATGTTTCAACACTTCAACATATACTGGATCTACACCTTGCCGACTGATGGCCTCCATGACCTTAGGGATTTCTACTGAGTCGAACGCCTTTTTGAAGTCGATAAATGCTACGGCAAGTGGTAGTTTATACTCTGCTGCTTTTTCTTTCAGTTGATTTATCGAGTGCAGGTGGTCCATGGTCGAGTAGCTTCTTCTAAAGCCAGCCTGTTCACGTGGCTGGTTTTCATCGAGTGTTTTTGTGATTCGGTTGGTGATGATCTTTGTGAAAAGTTTGTATACACAGTTGAGTAGGCTTATAGGCCTATAGTTGTTGAGATTTTTCGGGTTTCCTTTTTTATATAAAAGCATTATAATAGCAGTGTTCCAATCGTCTGGAACTTTACTGTGTTTTAGACACAAGTTGAAGAGGACGGCCAGTTTCCTAGTGATGATTTTACCTGCTTTTCGGAGTAGGTCGATGGTGATGTTGTCTGGTCCAGGGGCAGTTCCTTTCTTCGTCTGTTTAATGGCTTCTTTCACCTCCCATGGGGTTACTTTTGGGAAGTCCTCAAGTTGATTGCTCGTGTCTTGCGTATCTTGCTCATTGTTTTGTAGACCTTGTTTAGACAAATAAAGTTTTCGGTAGAATTCTTTGGCACGTTCGACAATCCTGTCTCTGTCTGTTGTTAGGTTTCCATTTTCCTCGAGTATGCTAGTTATTTGCCTTCGTCCCGAGTTGAGGAGTTTGTTTATAGCTTTGAAGCCCCGACCTTTTTCAAGAGTTGATTCAATGACTGCCGTCATGTATCTCCTTCTGTCTTCCCTTCGTTTCTTCTTGATCAATTTGTTTAGTTCAGCCTCTTCAATTTTCTCTCTCGTTGTTGTTGGCGGCTTGAGGTTTCTGCGTTTTTCCATGAGATTTCTAGTCTCATCCGAGATTTTGCTGATGGGTTGTTTGCTCATTGGCTTGAATGTAGAGGCTACTTCAATTATTGACGCTGTCATTTTGTTGCTTAGTTCGTTGATATTGGTGTTGTCTTGTTCAGTAAGAATTCTGAATCTGTTTTTCAATTTGAGCTTGAAAGATTGAATGTGCTCTTTTGGTATATTTAGAGGCTGCGGTTTTGTATGGAACATTTTCCTGCGTTCTTTGTTGGTGTTTATTTGTACTTAACATCGTACCATTCTGTGGTCGCTGCCTACATTGACTTGATTTAGGACTTGGATGTCCTTGACGATATCGTTTTTGTCCGTTAGGATGTAGTCTATTTCGTTCCTTGTTTCGTGATTGGGGCTCTTCCAAGTCCATTTCCTATTGGGTCCCTTCTTGAAGCATTAAATAGGGAGGGGTAAACAAAAAAAAGATGGTATGACATCATGTCACGTCAACTCATGACCAAGAAAAGAAGAAAAAATAAAGAATAGGAATGAGTGAGAAGGAAAGAAAGAGAGGAAATGGGAGAGAAAGAAAGAAAAGGAAGGAGAGAGAAGAAAAGGAAGAAGTTGAAAGAGGGATGAGAAAGAAAAAGGATGAAAGAAAGAGAAAGAGAAAAAGTGAGAGGAAGAGGACGGGAGAGAGAAAGAAAAAGGATAGAAGAGAGAAAGAGTGGGAGCAAAAGAAAGAGATAAAGAAAGAGAAAATAGAAATCTAAGAGAGAAGGGAGTTGAGAGATAGAGGGACAGAGATAGATTATATTTCTCACAACATCGATAACCCAACTGGTACCGCTAATAATGATAAATTAGAATCAATTATTTTTTTTAAATGCTGAGTCCAGGTGACCAATCACGGGAGAGAATCATTTCATTAGAATAGTATTCATATCGCTAAATAATTTTTGCTAAATCTACTAATAGGGGGCAAATGGATTTCAGTGAAATTTAATAGGAGGGTGGCTAATATGATATGAAAGGAATGATTACATTTTGGAGTAGATCAAGTATCTTTTCATGGCCATCTCCCCGGATTTGTTGCTATATGCACACAGTGCATTATCTTCAAAGTTTTTTTGATGAATTTCTCTGATATGTTAAGGAAGGGTGGATAATCATCTAAAAGAAAAAAGTTCACATTTGAGGTGTATTCTGGAATTTTCTCTGTAATAAAATCTAGAATTATCTATATTTTGATGCCATTTCATTAATTTGTTTCACTTCCCATGACATGACTTCTAGGAGGTACTCAAACTGATTGCTCACGTCTTGCGCATACTGTTCATTATTCTGTGTTTCTTTTTTTGGAGGAGTAGAGTTTTTGATAGAATTCTATGGCATATTCAATGATCAGTCTACTGTTAAGTCTTCATTTTCTTTGAGTACTCTAGTTATTTATTTCCGTCCTGTATTGAGAGTTTTGTCAAAAGCTTAGAAGCCACAGCCTTTTCCATCAATTATTTCAATGATTGCTTTAGTGTATCTTTTGTCTTTTCTTCATTTTTTTCTATTGTTTCATTCAGTTCGGTTGCTTCACTCTTGTTGTTGGTGGTGGCTTGAGATTTCTGCGTATTTCCATAAAATTCTTGGTTTCATCTGAGATTTTACTGATGGTTTGTGTGCTCTTTGGTTTACACATAGTCATGACTTTAATTAGGGAGGCTATAATTCTGTTGCTGAATTCATTGATGATCTGTTTTTCAGTTCAAGCTTGAAGGTACATTTTGGTATGTTTAGTCATTGCAGTTTAGTATGAAATATTTTCCTGCATTTTTAGTTGGTGTTAATTTGAATTTTACAACTAACAATTCTGTGTTGACTTGATTTAGGACCTGGATGTCTTTGATGGTGTCTCTTTTGATCACTAGGATGTAGTCTATTTTCTATTTAGTTCCATTTTTTAAGTCCATTTTTTATTAGATTTTTTCTTGAAGAAGGTGTTCATGATTTTGAACCCATTCATGGTAAACCCAATTACAGACCAATAAGTCCACTCAACTGCATCTACAAACTTTCATAGTTATCACCAATTGAATCACCAAAATACTAGACAAAAACCAACCACGAGAGCAAGCTGGCTTCTGAAGAAGCTTCACAACCATGGACCATCTCCATTCAATAAATCAACCAAAAGAGAAAGCAGCAAAGTATAAAATGCCACTCACAATAACATTTATAGACTTCAAGAAGACCTTTGACTCAGTAGAAATTCAAAGATCATTGATGCTATCACTCTACAAGGTATAGATACTGTATATATTTATTATTGCAACATATATACCTTTACAGTAGCTCCTATCAGGCTACATAAAGATTCAGAGCCCTTTCTGCTTGCAAGTCTGTCTCTTGGTTAGATTCCATGTTTCAGCTCCATAAGTGACCATCAGAAGAATGCATTGGTTGTATACTCTTCTTTTTAGGATTATTGGGATCATTTGATTCTTGAAAGTTGAGCTTGCTCTGCTGAAGGCTTGCCATCTCAAAGTGATTCTTTGCTTGATTTCCTCCTCTTTTGAAGGTCTCATAGAGATTTGTTGTCCTAGGTAGATGCAGTGGTCTACCTTGCCGAGTTTTACATCTTCTATCTTGACAGTTATGTTTTTATTCTCAACATGATTATAGCACATGATTTTCGTTTTACTGAAGTTCATGTGTAGGCTGACTTTTTGGCTCTCTCCGTTTAGATCATCTAGCATTAGTTGGAGATCGTGTAGTTTCTCTGCGAAAAGGACAATGTTGTCTGCAAATCTAAGGTTGTTCAAATATTTGCCGTCTATTTTGATTCTTATATTTTCCAAGTCCATGTTCCAGAAGATCATCTCAAGGCAGGCTGTAAGGAGTTTGGTTGAGCTGGTATCACATTGTCTTACTTCTTTTTGGAGCTGAAACGGTTCAGAGTCCTCATGTAGACTAATGAAGGAGTTGCTGTGGTTGTATATGTGTTGCAGTACTTTAACCTATACAGGATCTACACCTCATAGTGTGATAGCCTTCATGACTTGAAATGTGGTAAAACCTCTAAAATCAAATCTGACATCCCTTGTGACATTAAAAACATCATCTACACCATTGTTTGTTGAGGTTACAATAAAGAATATAAAGAGGAAACATCCCATCACAAGAGCACGACCACTGTACGTAGACAACGAATGTCAAATTCCTCAATCAGGAGACTTGAAATTAGTTCACACATTTTTCAGTGCTCCCAACAAAAATCAAAATTTTCAGTTTTCCTTTTTCACAAAATGAACACAAACAATATTAGAGAAAGAACAAAGGGAACTTTCAAAAATCTGCAAATGAATTCATACTAATTTTTCATGTGGAGAAGCATCAGACTCATTCATATTATTACTTATCCGAAAAATTACAAACACACCCAAATACAATTCTGCTATACTGTGAACACTCATATGCACATTGATTCTGTCATACTCACACTCACATCACGTTAACTATACAAATCTACAATCATACCAAAAAAAATTCAACTATACCATGAACGCACATATTCACAAACTTTGAAACTTCACTCCCTTACTTCTCACAGATGCATTCACATTGTCAATTACTATATTATAATACAATTCAACCAAACATGGCTTTCTCATTAAAAGGGAGTCGAGCATAATCCCCCTTCTTCTCTGAGGAATAAACGACGAGAAGAAATTACATTAAACCCATTGAGGATCGATACACAGATAATCTGAATTATCCCTTTACCAAGACAGATGGAGATGAGGACCATAAACAGAATCACATCAGCTTTCTGGAGATATAAATGAAACAAGTTGAAACTCATACATATATGTATAGATATATAGATATATACATATATATGTATACATATCTTTATATACACATATACATATACATGAATACATACATAAACTTACATATATATATATATACATTTAATTGCATATGTAAATACATATACATACATTTATGCATATACATATATATATAATTATATGTAAATATGTATATATTTATATATGTATACGTACATATATACATATATATACGTGCATATATACATACATACATATAAATGGATGTATACATTTATATATATATATGGATATATATATATATGTATATATATATACATTCGCAAATATTTGTATGTATGTATACATGTATATATATACATATATACAAATCTGAGTAAATGTACTTAAACATTTATAAATATATATACATGTTTCTATACATACATATATATATACATACATATGTATACATACCTATATATATTAAGATATATATATATATATATATAAATATGTATATATATACATATATATATACATGCATGAATATGTACATATATATACACACACATATGTACATATATGAAAGGATATATATACATACATATAAACATATCTATACGTATATATATGTGTCTCTATAAATATATACATATATATGTATTTATATATTAATCTTTTTATACACATATGTGTATAGAGATATGCATATGTATATACATATATATACATACGTATATATATATATACATACGTATACATATATATACATACATATACATATATATACGTACATACCTACATATACATACATACGTACATATATATATATATATATATATATTTATATATATATATATATATTACATAATTATATTACCCAAATATTAATATAACATATGTATGTATATAAATATACATATATGCATATAAATATACATATAAATAAAAATGTGAATATACAAATATACATATATATACATATATATATATACATAAAAACATATAAATATACATATACATATATATACATTTACATATATATACATACAGAAACATATACATATATATATACATATACATATATATAGAAATAAATATACATATATAAACATATACATATACATACACATACAAATATATATATACATACATATATATATATACATATGTATATATACATACCTGTACATATATATACATATATATACAGAAATATATACATACATATATATATGCATATATATATATATACATATATATATATGCATATATATATATATATATACACATAT